>CAIGRB010105170.1:10781-20871 GCA_903798255.1 Fraxinus quadrangulata | reverse complement strand
CCAGATATTCACGAGCATATGCATAAAAATGACACAGTTCAGTACTGCATTAGCATGAAAGTTTTCAAGAAAATGTGGCAGGACATCTAAATAAGTGGCTTCTAGGGTTAAGCATCACATATACGACAGTTACAGATCACCTGCCATATGCCTCCCATGCAGCAGCACGAACCAAGTACGAAGAACCCAATAAGTGTAACACCGACCCTGGTATAGAACTTGGCTGCGCACTAAATTTGAAACTGTCGGAATCACCTCTGGTTCCATTTTCTTGAGAGAAAACCAATAAACCTGTAGGTTTTTTCAAATTTTGCAGCCATGAAGTGCAGAAGGCACCATCAACTGTCATTATAGAAGTTTCATCTGTAAATTCGCTAATCAGATGATAACTGGTCCATAGTTCCTGCCACAATCATTATGACAATAAAAGAAATAATGTATTCTCAACAGTCATATTCAATAAAAATGTATTCTCAACAGTCATATTCAATGAAACTTGCTGTTAGAAAAAGTATAAATCCATGAACTGATATAACCTTGCAGATATTGGCTGGGAGTGTTCTAAGCTTCGTGGAAGCCTTTGGACCAAAAGAGAGCAATGGTCTTTGGACATGCTGCAACAAAATAGAACAATTTTAGTTTTAATTCATGACATAACAAAGAATATAAGAAATAGAAGGACAGAGAACCCAAAAAGTGCATTTACCACTCCATGAACCTATATAGTGCATTTAGCACTACATGAACCCAAATAATTATCCTATCTGGACTTCAACATGAGATATACAATAAAATCATCAACAAGTAGCAGACATCTGTAGCCTACAACTGATACAAGCTAGCATAATTTTCCCGAAGTATCGAACCCTATCTCTTCCAGAAATAAAATGCCATATTAGAGTACTAGGTTTTAATCTTACTTTCACTTGAAGTCCTCCTTTGCCAACTAATACTTGTTTTCTGGGAGCAACATTGAACCATATTAACCTTTTCATGCAGTTTATCAAATCTGTTCTAACCAAGTACCAACCAAATCCAATATAACTTTTATGTAATGGGTACAATATGTACAGCACCATACCATATTCTGTGCTATTTTCCACTACATTAAGCTTCACAAATCCATGAAACCATTAAAAACATTAAATTCAGAATACAGGAGATCAAATTTGATCATACTTGTGCAAGAACACAAGTGTTGACAACACATACAAAACTTTAAGGAGATTACAAGCATTCAAGGAATAGCAAAAACTGTGTGCATGTGCATGTATAAATAAATCAAACTCATGCGGTCCTAACATCATTAAAATTCATTCTTTCAAGTGCCAAGTACCAAATAATTACAGAAACCAACAAATTCATTTACAAGTTCCATAGTTTTGCTTCTCATAATTTATAATAAGGTGCATGATTCAGTCTCAATTATATTTCCATCAATTAAATCCATCTACTTTCCAATCAAATGTCGTAAATTAAGTAAATCCGTAAAAATAGATATGCATAACAAAATACATATACCATGCACTTCCTTTGGACGGACATTATTTCATTTCTCCAGAACATTTTGATGAATCAAATTTTTCCAAATCAACTAAGTATTAGGCCAAAATAACACATTAGCGTTATACAGTCTACTAACAAAATGAGGAAAAATTACTAACCGTCAAGTCAAATTTAGCAATTTCAAGGTGAATGGATGCCACCAATCGTTTCAGCTTTAAACTTTCTGCTCTCTTTAAGGATCTCCTCAAGAGTACAAATAATTGTTGTTGAATGGACGATGAAGTGCCTATACCAGCAACTGGCCAATATGATGCTCCAATAATTCCAGTCATATTTGAGAAGCCAATAGCAGACAAGAGATTACAAATGGCAGCCAGTGTGTAGGCAAGACATGTATCATCGCTGTGCTGAATTTTGAGATAAAGTTATCCTATATTAGTGTTTACAGAGAAAAAACATCTGTTATAGTCTAAATACTCATAAGTCCAATACCATTGATGTCCAATAGCTTTTTCTGGAATCGTATAACTGTCAAAAGTGAGTGACTCTTCATCGGAACTTTTATAGTCCGAATACTCATAAGTCCAATACCATCGATGTCCAATAGCTTTGATAGTAATGGCTGCTAAAATGTGCTACTTTGACTAGAGGTGAATACTGAAGACACTAATAGCTTGTTTGCCCTTCATTATAATCTCCTTATAATATTAAGGTCAAAGTCAAACTCTAATTTTAACCACACATTTCGAAGGACCCACCATTGGCATAGCCATTACGGTGGCTAGAATATAATCCATCAAAATTTATCAATAACAAAAAGCAAGACACATATGAGAAAGAATTGATTGATTTGTGGCCTTTAGTAGGGAATTGAAAATGACACAAAACTTGGGGAGAATAAGCCAGAGTCAACAAAGCTTTTTCAAAGGAGGAATAAAACTTACAAGCTCTATCATTTAAAAGTGCAAGTGAAATCAACAGAACATAATTGTGAAAGTAGAACCCCTAAAGCAGCTCACGTCAATTTTCCCTCACACTTGAGTAATGTGGGATAAAGCACATAATAAAATTATTTGGTTTCAGAAATCTGATTTCCTGAAAGTATTAAATCAAAAGTCCCAAGCAAAGTGATGAGCATGGTCCAATAACCCTGACAAAAGAAATTTCTTAAGGCATGCATGTGCTGACTAACTCAGCCTAAAGAACCTTCTTAAGAGAACTCCACCAAGGCTCCAGTACTTTTGGTGATAGTGCCAGCAGAAAGGTAACTGTACCACATACCTTATCCAACAAAATAGCCACCATGGCATTGACATGATTTGCATTTCATTTTGACTTAATAATTAATAATCAATATGCAATTGGCAAGATAACAGAAATATATTCAGATATTATCAAATGCATCAATTTAGTTTAGCTCACTAAAGAAACGACAAAATGGTATATTGGTTAAAAAGTAAATATACACTTAAATGTACACCTGCTGGGAAACTTGAACTGCTTCAATTAAAACCTGGAAAAAAAAATTAAAGAGAGAGAGACACTTGTGAGGCTGTGACTGCCACAAAGATAGATCATAAACAAACAACTGCCAACAAGGCACTAAAAAACCACCGCCTTCCCCAAAATTTCCAATTACCAATAAATTGAAAGATTTATTGAATAAGAAAGCAGATGAAAGTAATCCTAGGAACGAGCAAGATGAACAAACAGATATGAGGCACCATCATTGCATATGCTTACCTCCAAAGATTGCTTTGGGTGCCCTAAATGAAAATGCATCATTCCTAAACATAACAAAGCAATTTCATATCTTCCCAAACCACTGCAGCCAGATGGAGCAGGAACAAATTCAACACCCTCAGTCCCTGCACTTTATTACATACGCTACCCATATTAGATCGTTGGCAACTCAAAAAAGGTTGAAATGGAGTAGCATATCAGTAGAAGTTTAAATGTAAATGATAGAAACAAGAATCGATGAAAGAAGTATTCGCGAGGAACTGCCATCAGAAGCCAGTTAGCAATTTAACAGGTGAAATCTACTGAGAATAAGAAATCCCTCAGACTAGAGAGGAAAGAAATATATTTCAAAAGAGGAAAAGTAGCAATTGTCAAGGTTAAGGACCGACCAATATGCAACAAAGAACTAAAAGTAATTTCAGGGGGGAAACATTGTAGTGACCACTCTCTTGGGTTAAAAGTTAACGATCCTTGCTTATTGAACATGGATATAATACACAATCCTCGAGCTTTGCACAAAATGGTTATCATTTCCTAAGCTTAAAAACTAACTTACCAGCTTTATAGATTCACTTAAATTCAATAATGCACAAAAATGGATTTTAGAGCTGCATTCTCAAAAGCACACTAAAAATGAGATCTAGGGGAGTCACTTATATCAAACTTATGAATTCAATACTGGAGAATAAATCATTCCCAGATTTATTTTGAATTTGAAGTGAACTTGAGGCAGATATCTTGACCAAATTTTTGTAGTCATTTTAGCTTTATATACAAGATCATAAGTTCTAAATATTTTCATTAGATACCATGACATTTTCTTACATATTCCATATTCACTTCATTATATTGAAAATAAAATTCATGATTTTATTGTTGATTTATTCCCTGCAAATCTCAAGTTTGTTGACAAAATCTGTTATAAGAGAAGTTTTTTAAGAAATTTTTTGAACATCTCCAATTAGTTCTCAAATTCCGAATTCCTCAATGTGCATGATAGATTTATCGTTAGTGTGTTCACCATATACTCATCACATTCAGATCGACCAATTTAATTAGAGGTGGAGTATTCATCTCATCATAAGCTTATTCTATTCGGATATATCCGAAGTGAAATGAAAATACCATGCATCTATCTAATGCAGCACAAAATCAAGGAAATACATTAAAAATCTGAATTAGAAATCAAAAATGAGCCTCAAAAAGTTTATGTTAGGAACTTATATTAATAGAGAAATGTACTCCGGACAATTCCATAGTATTACAGTTCTCACAACCAACTGTCCACCTTTATCAGTAGTCCGCACCCCATCTTAGCCCATGCTGGGAACAAAAAACCTAGTTTCATGGGACGTGTTAATGTGGCTCAAAATGCAATAAGGCTCGACACACAGAAGAAATGCCCAGTACCAGAGAGGGAGATATCTAGTTGCTATTAGATTTTTGGATTTCATGTTCTTCCTCTGTACAAAACTGCCGAAAATCAACAAGTAGAAAGGCAAAAAGGCCACTTTGTCAAGAGTGTAATATCTATTTAGAGACAAGAAATTAAGAGCCTAACCCATTTTTTGCCCAAAATACATTTTGGAAAAGTACTTTGACGGAGAATGTGTGGTTAAAAAATAATGAAAGGTTTTTGATTTGTGTGTAATATTATTTTATTGAAGAATGTGTGGTTGAAAATAAGAGAGAAAAATGTATTTTGAAAATAATGGGGACCAAACATGGATTGTGAAACACTGATACCGTGCTTTGAATGGAGGGCACAATGAAATAAAAGAAGAAAAAAATTAATAAAGTTTCCTCTAGGGACCCAAAAATTTTAGTTTTACTTTTATTTATTTCCAGGGAATAAGACAAGTCAATGAAAGAGGATAATATGTTTTTCTTTCTAGATAGTCCTCTTCAATTTTCTCTATAAGTTATCATAAAATAAATAAGTGAACAAATTCTACATTCCTCCATTTGTCCCTTTTCAGTTAGTTGAACATCTTTTTTAGTTTGTCTCCTCTTCTTTTCTGTTACACCCAAGCAAACATACCCTGATGCAATACATGTAACCAAGTGAAAATACGCTCAGGGCATCAAATAAAATAAACTGAATAATTTATACCTGTAATCAAAATAACGATGAAGATTCTCCAATGCACCAGGGTAATCATCATGATGAAGACTATTTAAATAACGCAAGAAATGAACCTGCAATTTGAATCAGGAGACAAGATGCATCTCCAAATCAGGTAAAGAAACTCCCTTCTAAAATAAACAACAGTGGAAAATAAATATCGACATTAGCAACTCACTCGATGTAATTCTGGAGCTGATTTCTGAAGCTTTTTTAGTATAGATTCAAAAGCATGTAGAGGGAAGGAGCTCCCATGTCTGAAACAAGATAATGGAAATAGAAATATTTGCATGAAATACTTCAGAAATATAATTATTAGGTGAATATAGACAAGATACAATTTAGTGCATGTTTGGAAAAGCTTATAATTGCTTATAATTTGGTCAAACTCTATTTTTTGCAACATGTTCCATAGCATGCACAACTTTTACCTACTTTTTTATCACACGTTTCCAGGGAGCCACTGCTTAAAAGCACTTATAAGCTCAAGCAAGCAAGCAAGCACTAATAAAATGTATCAAAATTCACTCACTTCTCTATGGCGTCTGCTTGCTCCGAAAGGTAGCCCTGAACCTGCCAGTTTGTACGTAGGAAAGTGCCACCCGGGCGGTCAGTACCTCTTAATGTATCGCTGGTTGACGGTGCACATGAGCTAACTTCTCGAGGCCTATCAATATGTTCCCCACTGGAGCTTGGAGCAAAATCAGGATCTGCATTCATTGAAATTAAAATCATCTCTAAAGAAGCAGTGCTCAAACAAAGGGAATAGGAAACAGTAATGCAAACAAAATTTGAGGCTCAAGACACTTATACTAGCAAACTGGCTTCCAATCATCAATAGATTGAAAAGTAACATGACACATCATTGGACCATCAAAAGATGCCCGCATCACCTGCACCATGCAGTGCATGTTATAGGGCCTCATTCCTGATTATCTGTCCCGTCCATTTGGAAGCATGGAGGAAAATCACCACTTAGTATTGAATGCAGTATATTTATAGAGTACCAGCTACCACTATTTCCTTTCACTCTTCCTCACAAACCGAGAAATAAGATGAAAGAGACAAAAATACACATGAAAAACAATAAATGAACCAAAGACCTTCCAATAAATGCAATATGCAATATCAGCTTTGTGAAAACAAAGTCTCGCTACAACCTGAATACAAAGGCCAAGTCCTCCAATTTCTATGTATTATGCAGGCAAAATTAAAAAAAAAATGAAAGAAAAGAAGAGCAACTACCAAAACATCCCGTACAATTGCAGGTATGGAATACCATATGCTGAAATAATACTTGACAAGAGGCAGAAAAAGACAGGTTGTAATATTATACAGTTCTCAACAATATATTCTGTCATTCCAAGGATGAAAAGTTTTTGACCGTGGTATTGAGCAATCAAAACCCAAATATCGACAATTACTGTTTAAATTGCTTCTTGTTTTAAGCAAAAGCAATTCATAAAGAACTTATGAAGTGTGGATGCAAAGACGATAATCAATAAGCAGTGATGTTCAGTAGCAATACCTTCAACTAACTCAAAAAGCGCTCCAGGCGCATGACTGTGGAAAGAAACTCTTTCATTTGCCAATTTTCTGGCTTCAAATTCTTCACTAACTTTCTCGAAAACAAAATTCTCCAACTCCATACTCTCGTATTCTAATTCTGGATCATTACTAGAATCATCTAAATGTGATAACTCGAAAGGAGGACAATCTGTAAGGGATTCCTTACAATATGTCCCTATATTTGACAAAAGATGACAAACACCCTGCCCAGAAAATATAAAATTGTTAAGTGAGACCCATTAAAAAAAATTCTGATAATCCTAAGCTGATTAAATCACTGAATTAGCTACACTGTCCAGGTAATAGTATACACCAAAATAAGCTCATGGACGTATGAAATCAGTATGTCCCTGAGAGCTGTAATATGCATTGAAGATAAAACATAGCAAGAGTGCGCTTTTACATATAAATCATTGTGCTGATTGTCATTATAACAACTTAAATTACCAATGATTGAAATGTCCCTCTTTCTTGGAAACTGAAATCTGTCTTGCATTAATTGAGCATGTTATAATGCACCATAAACATGTTTCTCGCTCCATAATAAATCCCAGTCAATAGCATTAAGAATGAGAAAAAGATTTGTTTTAGCATAACATGCACTTTCAGGGATTATCAAGATAGAGTACTACCAAGAGGCTCCCAAATAAGTTCAGGTTACACTTACGCAACCACTAAAAATTTTCAAAATATTTCAAGCTTTTATATGGCAATGTTCTTTTTGCTTTCGTAACTTTTTTCTTTAGTAGCCATTGCATTCACCCCTTTAGTTGGTAAGTTTTGTGACCAGTAACAATCACTAATATAGTAGATATGATATTGGTAAGTACAAGAATCCAAATTGCCTTTGAAATTTAGTGATTTCGGACATGCATATCAAAAGATGTTAAGCAATAATTTAAGTAGCAGCCTTCAAAACGATATAAATGGCCTATAAATTATAAATTCAATACCTCAAATGACATGACATTGAAGGCAAGTAAGCATCGCCTAACGAACATTCCAAGAGCACTACTGGGATCCAACACAATCTGATCGTCATCAACAACATTTGCATCAGAGCCCCCAAGTATCCCTACTTAAATAAAACGCAATCTCTTTAGCAATTATCAAGTGGGACACCTCAATGATAATGTCAGACCAAGGCACAACCCAGTACCCAATATTGTACAATGTGCTTCAGTTCTGTGTCGTGTACAATATCAGCTTCAACTACTGGGAGTATAAAAAAGGAGATTTGCACCTTGCTGCACCATCAATTATTTGTATTATCCTAATTCCTTTAAACAAAACAACTAAAAGACCAAAACATCACCTCGCAAGTCATTAAAGAAGTTAAACAAGTCATCAGGTGAAGCCAAAGACGAGAGTCTACGAGTCAAATGATCACTCAGCCAATGATTCAATAACCCACCAATTTCTCTTAATTGAGCTATTAATTCATCCAATGACGGCTCAAATATACTGTCACATGCCTACAAAATCAAAAAGTGTAAAACTCTTTACTCACGCGATTATTATAACAAAACAAAAATAAGTATACAAGGCCATTCATTGCTACCTTGGTAAGGGATAGGAGGAAAATCCCGAGAGAGTTATGATGAGAAACGGAGGAGAAGGGGAACGGAACAGATATTTCAGAAGGCGGGGCGTAGACTTGTACTAAAATGCATATGGAAACCTTGTGGGGAGTTAAAGAAAAATTCCCCGGTGGCTTCAATATTCCAGCCATTGTCGTTGTGATTAAACTATTGCTATTAGTCTATGAGGATGAATTTCAATTGGGAATTGGCGGTGGGTTATAGGGTTTTTACAACTGCAGCGGAGTGCAGGGATGAGGAGTAAAGGAGGCAAACATTCTCTAGATCCCGCTTATTTGAAATTTTGGGGGTGAAGTACAAGAGGCTCGCTCGTCCCTTTAGCATCAATTATCTCTGAGGTTAAATCAATGAATAGACGTGATCATGGATATTCACTGGCACATTGGATCGAATTAAAATATAATTTTAATTTAAGTTAAAATTTAAATAATTAATATTAATTATATTTTTCATGAGTCTCACAACTTTTTAACAACACATTTCAAAAATTTCTATCAAAATTTACTAAAAATCTAATTTTAATCACCACCAAATACCGTCTTTATTATATACTATCAGCATTTCAACATGCATATATGATGTATCAAGTAAAGTTCACATTATAGCTTCGAATAAATCATGAAAATTGAAATAAACACTCAACAAGACAACAAATAAATAAATATATTATGTTAGTGTCCAAATATATAAGTCAGTTCAGACCCACCTTAACCTAATAGGAAGACTTCCAGGCTAATAAATCTTACTGCCATCATTTAGAGACACGATCATTATAGCCTGAAACACTTGATCCCCTAGTCACCACCACCATCTAGACGATTATTCAGAAAGCGATAAGTAACAGCAATAACATCAGCACATAATTCACAACCAATTAGAGATCACTAAAGATTACCTACGATCTAGGTCTCATGATGAATAATTTTGGCTGACCTCCGCATCCAATCAAAAGCCTTGAAAATAGGGCGGCGGCACACATCTTTAGGTCGATATTGTACCTGACATGACATTGGACGGTCAAATTGCTTGTGGTGTAGGCCTATAAATGAGACAAATGGTCCTCTTCTAAGGACTGAACTTAATGTATACTATTCATCGCACTCCAATCTTCAATTAATGAAATGATCCTTTAAATTTTCTAAATTGCAACAATTACTCTACTAATTTTCTATTAAGTTGTATTAAATTTACCACGTCATTTTGGATCATCAACATATTATATGTTTCTCTTGCTTATAATTAACCGAGAGAGGAATTAGGCATAACAAGAGGAGGAATGGCATTTGGAAAATGAATTTTATAGGACCTTTGTCGTCAATCAAGATTGGGAAATTCTCATAGAAAAATATATAATCTTTGAGATTAATTATATTGTCTTTAACTTTGAAGAAAAGTCATGATGATAACTATACGAAACCCACTTCTAACTACCAAAACCGTAACATGTAGGGTGGGGGCCTGTCCGGGACACACTTCATTTGTCAATTCAAGGATGCTTCGTTTCTTTCTCTTCTTTTTTGTAAAATGAAAAAAAAAAAAAAAAAAA
>CAIGRB010105126.1:17865-34122 GCA_903798255.1 Fraxinus quadrangulata | reverse complement strand
ATAAATAAAGATCAATACTATTTTACAATCACTTTTTCTACATAATTTGTATTTACAAGTTTAGTAAATTTCGGAAGAGTTGGCGTAAGTTATAAGAAAGTTGTCGAACTTTGACATTTTCCGAAAATACACGTCCTTTTCACTTCTTATATAATTGACATATACAGAGGAACAACAGAGCAGTTTTGTTCACATAGCACAACTTATTCCTCTAGAACATTTAGGCTTAGTCAGGAATCAGGATAAGATTATCAAAAGAAATACGTGCAACAAAACTTATCTAGTTCAGTCAAACTGCATACTAATACATGCCGCTGAAAACACGAATACATGCAACACATGAGTATAATCATTCTCATTACAAATTGTGATTGTTCTCAAAAGCTTTTCCAACAACCTCGCTTGAACGAATCCTAAACAGAGCTAAAAACGATTACCCATAGATATCAAAGGTCAAATTTAAAAAGAGATTTGCTTCAACTAATAGATCGACAACCTTCACGACTTTCCTCCTTATATGGGTTTGATCTTGAAGTGTAGGGAGATTAGTGAGAACACAAAACACTTTAGATCCTGCAATGACAAGAGAAAACATCCATTTTGATCCCAAGTATAATAACATTAACAATTAAATGAAGCACCATAAATCCTGCAAGAGAAAATGTAAAAGATGCAACCTTCGTGAAAAAGGAGAAATGAATTCAAGACAACAATTCTCTGTTGAGAAAAAAAAATGTTACCATGGCGTTACAATATATAGGTTCAGGAACACTGTACATTATGTTGCAAGCATGACTCGTCAAAGAATGAGTGAAACGATCAAATTTTAAATTTCATCTATCAATGACTCAATGGATCACATATGCTACAGTAAGGGATATAAGTTTGCAGTGTAGATCAATTAAGCATAATAGAACGGCCCCTCCGTTCTTTTGCAATCTTGGTATTCAATAGCTTTACTTGTACGAATTGACAAATGACTATCTATTGTCATCTTTTGTGTGTCATATTATGGGATGTTCCGTCGCAATGAAGTTATAAAATTATACGAAGGCTTTGAGGAGAATTGGTTAATTAAAAGCAAAGGCAATTGATAGATTTAAGAGTTCTAGATGGGTGGCATGAAAGTTGAATAGTTATCTTGGAACCGAAAGGGGAGAAAGATGACCACAATATATCATGTTGAAAAAAGCAAAGTAGATGTATACATCAAGGCATGTTTGATATGCAGTATTAAACTGCGCTCTACAATACAATGACCAAGATTTCAACTTCATCTTCCTTTTGCTGAGACCAGTAGGGTACAATCCAAAAAGTCACAAGTGCATTAGGAAGAAAACTAAAAAGATCCATTTCATTGTAACCAGATGACATAAAGATAAGAGGAATCACTTGATGGAACCATATCTTTAAATTCTATCAAATCTTGTAAAGGTGGAAATATCAGTTATACTAGAAGGATCTGAAAATCAGAAGTGAAGGAATCCACTAAGAGGATGGAACCATAGCTTTAAATTCTATCAAATCTTGTAAAGGTAGAAATATCAATTATACTAGAAAGATCTGAAAATCAAAAGTGAAGGAATCCACTAAGCGGATGAAAATGAAAAGAGCAACTAGTACAAACAGAATCCTTATTGAGTATGCAAGTGTATCCTAAAGGGTCTGAGAGGCCTAATAAGTGGGAGGAACAATGTTATAATGCTTATTTATAATAATGAATTAGACATATTTATGCTTGTTCATACTATAGAAGCATTAGGTTCCTGGCTCATCTTACGAGAAATTAGAAAGTACATGTTAAGGTGTGATTAAAAGGTAATCTGTATCATTTTATCTTTTATCTTAGGGGACAAACACATGGAAGCAATTTAAATAATTCAAAGATTGATGGAAAAGTATAGAGCAAGGAAAAAAAAGTTCTTATATTTTTTCAATTTAGAAAAAGACATATCATACGGTGCCTAGGGAAGTGTGACCGTGTGTGCTAGAGAAGAAAGAGACTTCTACCAGACATATTAATGTAATTGAGATATGTATGATGGAGTAGTCATGAGTGTAAAATCTAGTGGGAATTGTAGAGAATTTCCTCTTTACTATACCAACCCGCTTTTCCAAGCTTCCCCAATATTGTACAGTTGCATTGGAACTTTTTCTGTAGTACAATGGAATAAGAACTTATAAATATATACCTTCTACTATAAATAAGAACTTAGCAACTGGAAAATGGCAAAGAAATCGAAAAACACTCTTCTTAAAAGACCCCTCCACAACAAAAGAAGCGCCTTGAGTGAATTAGAGAGGCACACAACTCAAAAGAAACCACTTATTTACTTCCGATTTCTTCACGGAAAAGAGTAATCGTCCAACATTCTTCTAGCCTTTCACTTATATACTTCTTAGATTTCACATAACCACACTAATCCGCTACCCACTCCTTCCTTACGACGTGTTAACCATACAAGTACAGAAATAGTTAATTGCAAATCAAGGCCACAAACAAGAAACCGTACTATCACCTTCATAACCAAGGCACTAACGGACATTCTTACTAAAACTCCAACACTTCGTATACCCAAGAAATTACTCTCAAGCATTTCAAATCCAAAACATTTAAGTGTAATCAAACATGTAAAATAACATCACTCACAAACTTTCTGTTTTCTTTGTTCAAATCTAACAAAAAAGTTCGAAAAGAAAAGTACGAAATAGGTCGAACCAATGCCTCACCTTACCTTTACCTTTCAAGAAAATCCGTCACTTCAGAAATTTCTTAATTCAAAACAATGGCCGTCACAATAATAATGAATACCAGATCATCAGTTAAGAGATAATAAAGAAACTTCTATTACTGGTCATTCATATGAATAAAATGATAACACTCAGCAATCAAAACTCACGCCACATGCCTCTTCGTTAAACATTGCCCAATAAACAGAATTGATTCAAGCAACAATCAAATGAAATCAGGAAAAACTTGCGAATAATCATACCTGAACCAGGTAATAAAATATACGTAGACCCTCAGGATCTTTGCTGGTCTGGACATCCATGAGAGAGCCAATCTTGGAGGTAGTAAACGAGATGTGTTCGTTCCCCATTACAATCTCCAACTCCTGCCTCCCCACGCGGTCCGGTTCCGGCCAATTGTTATCATCCTCCTTCAGTATCTACAACACAATTCGTCAAAGTCATTATCGTTAAAAAAATATTAAAACCCTATCAGCGAGAAAATGAATCAAAAACTTGAAAAAGTAAACTGCAGCGGCGGCGGCGTACCTCGGATTCAGAGACAATGCGACGGCACTCCTTGAGAACGGAGGGGGTTACAAAGACCTCCTTGCGGATCATGGTGTCGTTCTTGTAGTTAGAGTTGTTAGCATAACGGAGCTTGCCATCGGGTCGGAACTCGAACTCCAAGAATTCATGCCCGAATTTTCCTTTGTGGCCCACGTAGTACCGGAGATAGAACTCGTCATTTTCTTCGCCGTCGGCCATTCTCGAGGTTTGAAGGGTTTCGTTTTTTCAGCACTTCTTTGTATGGTTTAGGCCGGGGGCAGAGAGAGACCTGGATTTTTCTGGTACCGAAGTATTTCATATATGGGCTTGGGCTGTTGTTAAGGGCTGTAAATCATAGCCCATAAACCTAGGCCCAGACCGACCCAAGTTGCACTTGAAGGGAAAATATAATGTAAAATTGAAATCAAAATATGTATCGCTAAAACGATGTTAAAATCAGTGTTCTAAAAAGTGTAAAACGTAATTAGATGTGAAAGTCAAACTTTAAGCTTTACGAGCCTAAAAGAGCTTAGGAAAGGCCTATGCGTAAAAAAAGTTACTTATTTTTATTTTTATTTTAAATACTTAAATCATTCTAAAAATTATTTAAAAATTAAAATAATAAGTTATGACAAAATACTTTCAACTGCTGCAGATGTTATGACAAAATTATTAGAGGTAAGTTACACATGACAAGCTTTCAACCTAGGAGCAGGTTCGTCAATTGTAACGGTGGTAAAGAGTTGGCATTGGCTTCATAAGTCAGTTATATAGTTCACCAAAGCATAACTTCGATTAACATTAATTATTAATACGTAAGAAATGTTGATAGAAGCATACAAAAGAATAATAAATCTAAGCTTAACATTGTTACAAGGAAACTTCAATTTATTGCAAAACACAAACATACATTGAAGCTTGTATCAACTTTAACACTAATGTGATATTCTTGTGATTCAACTGAGCATTGATATCAACCAAAAATACTTCCCCTTTTTGTTCTTGTTGAAGTAAGGGCCTGAAATTGGAGGAAAAAAAAATTGTTGTTCAAAATTATGAGGTCATAAAATATTGCTGATGATATCAAGACACAGAATCGAAACGGGGTCTGCAATCTTATTCTTTTATCAAAACANTTGTTTCATAATTTATTTATTTGTTTGTTTATTGTTGTTATGCAAATGATTTGTCGCTTTGAAACAGGGATTGACTTGTCCGGTCAGGTTGTGGGGGTCGAGGGGACAGTGCCCCTCGTGGGGGCTCGGGGGAAACATCTCTTCTCTTGCACTATTGGTACGTTGATAAATATTATTTATGGTGAACCCTAAATCTTTATTCTTCTTCATTTATTCTCTTGCACTATTTTTTAATTGTCTCTTCTCTTGCACTATCTTTTAATTGTTCGCGTGCTGTCTGCATGCTCTCCGCACATCGCGGGGAGCGCTCCTCTCCGCAGCGCATGGAGAGCTCCGTGTAGTGGCAAAACTATTGCATTCACCATACATATATATGATACACGTTTTGGTTTTTTACTTCCACTTTCAATTTTATCCAAAATTTTGTTTAGATATGTAACTCTATCATGAATACTCACTATATTTTGTTCTTCTATTATAACTTATCATATGTTTTTTCATCCATGAACCATTCCTGCCTTAGCCGCCTATTTAGCTTATAAATGGATTGATTTTGTTTTTCTACCTAATTATTACTACATGGTTCTGTATTTTTATTTCAATCGCAAAGAGCTTTTGCTTAATTCCTATGTCGCTTGAGGAAAAAAGAAACTCGATGAAATTATCATTTTCAAGCAAATTATTCTATCTTGTAAGTTATTGCTTCCTCCTTGTTCAAATTTTAGATTATTCCATACATCTTTATCAAACATTATTTCCTTTATACAAATGTGTTTATTAAAAATTTTTAATTCAAGCTCCCATCAATTCTTAACATTCAAGATACTAATATTACCTTCAAAATAACACAATTCATGCATTTCCATAAAATCATCAACGCATGGAGAACAAAAAAGGAAAGAGAAATTGTAATATAAATACTTGAAGTAATACATTTGAATGTGCAATATCACCACTAAATGGCTAAAAAAAAAGGATACGAATTATAATCATTAGAACAGTATTCAGAAGTAAGTGTACGAGTATTATTAAAAATATAACAGACATGTATTGCTTCGATGATGTCTCTTATAAATGTATGAACGAACGAATTTTCTTGTACACTACGTTTTTAGTACATGTGATGTGTAAAGTTTCAGCAGTTGACGGGTTAAGTAGAACTTTTAGAGACTTGTTCGTTTTAACTCTTGACAATGCTATATAAAGTTGGCCATGACAAAAAAAGGCTCCGAAAGATATAAACCAACAAAATCAAATATTTGTCCTTGAACTTTTTTTATTGTCATTGCGAAGTATGACCTAATTAAAAATTGAGTTCTTTTAAATGAAATTGAAGTTTGATAACTTTTAAGCGATATAAAAGGAATTCTTGATTTAAAAAAAAAAACACATTTTCCACTATACTTTCAGGTGGGGATATCCATCTAACAGATTGGTAAGTAGAAATTTCATCCATTTCTTTCTCTGTTTCATTTGTGTGAACTAAAAAATTGATATAGTCATGTCTTTTGTACACGTATTTTTATAAATATTTTACAATTTTGATAGAAGAACACACTTCAACATTAATATGATAGTCAAATTTTTCACTTAACTAAGAATTGTATGGTACAACCCATAAATTGTCTAACATATGACCTCTAACTCGGATAGAAATACCATTATAACGGTGCCTATACAATGGATTAACTTCAATAAAAGAAAATATAACAATTTTGTATGAGATCAATGCAACTTGTATTGCAAACTCAAATGAGTCTATATCAAAGATGATATGACGAAGCATATTTCGTTAAAGTGAAAATGTAGCTGATTTATTCAAAAAAGCACTGCGAACATAAGTATTTAAGAAATTGGTATACAAGATTGTAATGTATCAATTCAAAGATTTTAAGTGATTTTCATCAAGAGTTGTAGCTTAACTCTTTTTTCTTAGTCTAGGTTTTGTCCCATTGGATTGGTTTTAAGAAGACAACATTTTCTTTATACTCTAAAATATTAACAATTAATTGTACTCCTTTTTCCCATTTATTTAATTTTTTCCTACTGGTTTTTATCAAACAAGAATTGATGGAATGATGGATGTGAAATATTTAATTCTTTTAACTTTTTGAAAAACACGATTGATGGAATGATGGATGTGAAATTTTTTGATAAGTTCAATTTCAATTTGAAGAATATTTAAAGTTGAACGACAATCAAAAATATATTGAAAAATTTAGTGGCAATTCAAAGGACTTTTAAATTCAAAAATAATTAAGAAACATTTAAAAAAATTAAGTGACAATCGATATATTTAAGCCATCATCCAAAACTTAAGAAATATTTCCCCGGATTTGGGTTGGCCAAACACCTCGATATATAATAATAACAATTCTCATGCTAAGACTATCTTTGATAGAAATTAAAATTTAGATTTTTATTGAGTCCCTATTTATCTACCATTAATCTAAATTTTATTTGCTACAATAAGATTCTTCGCTACACATTTACCAATAAAATATTCTACATACAAATTAATAATGTTATTTTAAATTTCAACTGCACATTTTTCAAAAAATGCTATTCAAGCCTTCATTCTTCTCCCAATAATGGAAGACAAACAAGCGCTAAGCCCCTGTTTGAATCACATTATTTTTTTATTATCATTCTTCTACTCATTTTCAATCACATATTTTTCAATAAAATAATATTTTCTATCACATCAATAACGTTTTCTTTTTTTTCAACTACACATTCTCCATCTCCATCAGTCTAATATTCTAAAATACATCCTTCTAAAATAATGTTGTTCAAACACACCCTAAATTTAAAGTCAACAATTAATTTTAACTATATATTTTATAGCTTGACACAACGTTTGAAGTATACATTTAATTAATTTTTATCAAAATTTGTTAAAATTTGATTTTAATCACCATCAAACATGGCTGGAAAATCTGGGTCTCCATTGCAATTTACGTAAATTACAGGGCCTTTGGTCAAAATCCTCGAGACTATATAAACCTCAATCGGTGCTTTTCTCATCCGAAATCTATTCATTACTTAACAGAAAGTTCATATTTCCATTAAATCTGCTCGTCTTCCCGTTAATTCTTCCGGCGTCGATCCGATTCCCACTTCTCCGTCCGTCCGAAGGAGAATATTCTAGCCGCTACATCGATTACTGCATCCAATCATGACAACCGAATAGTAAATCTCTCTTCCTTTTTCATTCAAAATCAAGGGAAGATAAGCAAAATATTGTTTATTTTAGCTTCGAACTTGATCAGATCCGCATCGATTTTGATTCAAACTTTTACGAATTATGCTGTACTATTCCCTTGATTTATTATTTTTTAGATTCCATTTTTTTATTAGAACTAGGTTGTTTTAGACATCAGATTCATTTGTGTTAAATTTAGCTGAGTACTTGCACAATTTGGCTATAGTTTGATATTTTTAAATATTCATGCTCGTTAAAGTCTCTGAACCGTGCCATTTGAACGATGAAAAAATATCAACAGCAGCAAAACAACGCGTTTTTGTCCTTAAATACGGGTCTAGTTTTATTGCTGAGGTTAGACTGGTTGAAGCTCTATTTGTGGAAGCAAAATTTGGTTTCTTGTTGCCCATTTGTTGGCAAAATTCATCTAAATTGGGTCCTAAAGTTGGTGGACCGTATAATTGGTTCTGTGCATAGAAAATGTGGCTAGAATATGATGTAATAGGCAATGTAGCTCTGCGGGAAATATTCTTTTTGATAAGCAAATAATTATATCTTTATTCTTTTTGAAGTCCATGCTAAGATTTTGTATGACACATATCCTTAGGATCTTAACTAGTAAGCATTCCTTTTGAAGTAAATAAAGTTTCATCTACAGACATGATACCAAAATAATATATCAAAACACGATCATCTTCGGCAATTGAGCCACTATAGATGGTGTTACTAAGTGTTAATATCTGTCTGTCTATCAGGACAGGGAAGAATTATGAGATTTTTGTGAGAAAGATTCGGACTTTTTGCAATGTTTAATTTCCATAATGTTATTAATCTACTGTCACAGATTCAGAGAGTTATGAAACGAGGATATGTTTTGGGGGTTGTGTGGGTATTTTGGTCTCTCTTTATCAAAATTATACTGTTTATATGAACAAATACATTGTATGTAATTCTTTGCAATCGTAAATGATATTATATAACTCATTTAAATATATGTGGTGTCTTGCAGTGACTACTTGTTCAAACTTCTTTTAATAGGAGATTCAGGTGTTGGCAAGTCATGCCTTCTTCTNTTTTTTTTTGGTTTTTTTTTTTTTTTTTTTTTTCAAATTCTTTTTCCTATCACTGCAACTGATTTCACCTTGTAGACATAACTAATTTTCTCATATTTTTTGTTCACTTCCAACAACCAGCCTCCCAGCCCCGCTCCGCACCCCCCAATAAAAAATTAAAAATGAAAGAAAACAATCTCAGGCTTCCTAATTTTTTTCGTGGACTTCTTTTGCTCATTGAATTGAAATTTTTTGCGAAGGCAAGCCGATTCTGAATCTAAGAGTTCCAATTTAGAGAAAAAATGCCAACAGTTGGGTGTTTATTCAAATCATAACTTGTAGCTCCTCAAGAATGAACAAACCACTGTCACTATTTGCACAAAGTGGCTACTATCTCTTCAAATTATAGTTCTATTGTTGGCAAACAACAGAACAGTAAGTTGGCATCAAAAGACATGTTACTTCATTAGCACTAATATGCAGATTAAGGTGATGCATCAACCATTCTATTGAATTTAAATTTTTTGGATAGATAAGAGATCAATTTTTATACTTGTTAGGAGTGGTATTCAACCATTATCTTGCCAATCAAATTCTTGGTTTGGACTTCGGATCTTGATTTCATCACTATGCAATGAACAATGTGGAAATTCAACCATAAAGAGGGCATGCTGTTTTTGGTTGTATGGGCTTTTAAAAAGTGTAGCTAATAAGCTACGAATGGTTTTTAGTTAATCTCTACTTTCTTGAGGTTTCTTTAGTTAATTGATTTGGTGCAGTTATGGTTATTGAGTTGTTTTGTGTGGAATCTTCTAGTTAAGTTGTACATGCCTTTATAAACTTGTAATGCCAGTTTTAACATATAGTACAGTTTTAACATATAGTATGCTCAAGTTGTAATTCTTCACACATTTTTCTACTACACGATTTTCACAGATGTGGAAGTTCAGGGAATTTGAACATTATATTAATGTTAAGATTTTATAGTGCTTCCTATATAAATAAGAAAGTAATGAGTATACTGTTATTTTTACTATGTTACAGGAATGATTTTCTTAGTTCTCAGTTATGCAGTTAATATAACAATTTGATTTAAAAATCATACTGTAAGACTATCAATTATACTCCATGGCTCTTTCCTACCCCATTTTTGTAAAATTTTGAGCAGGTTGGAATTTTACCCCTTTCTGCTAGGCGCTCGAAGTTTGTAAATAGGCTTCTGGCTCTACTTTTCTTCAAATGAAACTGACATGTTCTGTTCATGAACCAATTGGCATGCCTCTTACATTCCATGGAGAAAGTTATATCAGTAACTTGCTAATACTACTTTATCAGTCTTAGGTAATAGGAGATTAGTTTGCATTCCCATCATTACAATTCAAGCTGTGTGCTGCTGCAATGGTGATGAAATTTTGATTTTTGCTTTCTAACAAACTGTTGAGTTTTTGTTTTGAATATAGATTAATAACTGACATTTATTTATTTTTCTCATGCAGGATGATTCGTACTTAGACAGTTACATCAGTACAATTGGTGTCGACTTTGTAAGAGATTAGACTTCATCGGTTGATAAACTTTACTTGACACAATTTGAAGCCTTGACTGTTTTTCTGCTTTTGTAGAAAATACGCACTGTGGAGCAAGATGGAAAGACAATCAAACTTCAGATTGTACGTTCTCGTACCTCTTAAGTTTTTGCCTGATTATTGTTTGAATTGGTCCCATAGGTTAGCGGTTGAAACTCTTATATTTTTTTCTTAATTTTCCTTGTCGGTATTAGCAGAGTACAATGAATCACCCACTATACTTTGGAATGACAACAAATAGATATATTTACAAAATTTCTTGTCCTTAATCTATTGCTTGAAATCTTTGGAGAAACCAAGTTAATGCGGTCAATTTTCAGAATGAAACCTATCTTCAATTAGCTGCTAGCACAGCTGTTTGCATTCGTCAAATTTTTCCCATAGAAACCAAGTTAACATGGTCAATTTTCAGAATGAAACTTATCTTCAATTAGCTGCTAGCACAGCTGTATGCATTTGTCAAAAATTTCCCATAATTTCAGTCATTCGTTTCTAAACTTAATGCTTCTGATTGCTGTAGACTTTCATCTATTTCATAAAGATTGCCTATATGTATGATGAAAAATCATGTGTGTTACGTGTGCAAGAATGCAGTTGAACTCCAGGAAAATTTGGCTGATACAATTTGTTATTATTTTTGGCTTGCAGTGGGATACTGCTGGACAAGAACGCTTCAGAACAATAACTAGTAGCTACTACCGTGGCGCACATGGAATTATAGTAATTTTCTTTTTGGTCTCATTATCTGTCTTCATTAATTTAGTTTAGTGTTCTTAAATGATTTCTGTTGGTGGAATATTCTGGCAGATAGTGTACGATGTGACTGACCAAGAAAGCTTCAACAATGTGAAGCAATGGTTGAACGAAATTGACCGCTATGCTAGTGAAAGTGTTAACAAGCTTCTAGTTGGAAATAAGTGTGATCTGGCCGATAACAGAGCTGTCTCATATGATACAGCTAAGGTACAGATCTTGTCATTTTGCATGTGTACTATTTGACAAACTAATTTTAACTGATATCCCTTCACTTGCTGTTTAGGCTTTTGCTGATGGAATTGGCATTCCGTTCATGGAGACCAGTGCAAAAAATGCCACTAATGTTGAACAGGCTTTCATGGCAATGGCTTCTGACATTAAGACTAGGTATTCTTCTTTTTGTATGATGTATTTTTTCTCCTCCAAAATTCTGAGATCTGTATTCACCAGAAACGTGTTACTTATTTGTACTTTCTTGAGTACTGTTTCCTTGTTAAGTGCTTATGTGAAAGTGATTTTTTTTTTTTGTGAATATGTGGTTGAAAATGAGCGTGGGGAAAAAATGATTTTCAAATAATCACTTTCAAACAAGGGCTAAATATCAATGCTATAAGAACCGGCATGGTTGGTTCACCCGTAGAAAGGGAAACCTGACTGGGTATAGCTTAACAAAGGCATGTTAATAACCTGGATGAAACCTGGTCAAGTTCCCTACATTTTTGGGTTGCATTTTGTTGTCATAATAGGAATGATTTTGTCAAGGAGCGATTGAGTCCTGCATATATCAATCCTTGATGTCATACCACCTTAATGTCGGGAAAATTAACTTTTGTTTGTGAATCTTCTATTATTTTTGATGTCCGGTTGATCCCTTTTTCACTGTTAACCCTTCACCTTTTCTGAATCATTGCCCGACCTGGATTTCGAAACAGGGTTAAGTATTTTCCTTTTAAAACTCTGTCATAATAACTGCAGGATGGCAAGTCAACCATCAAACAACGCAAGGCCTCCCACTGTGCAGATTCATGGACAACCTGTCGGCCAGAAGAGTGGCTGCTGCTCTTCTTAGTCGACTGTTATGACTTCACGAGATCATATTCTCATCAATACCATCCAATCGTGGAAGACTTCCACCAGTTGACAATCAAGCACTTCAACCCAGCAGTTTATATTAGTTCCATTCTTTTAAATCTATTCGATTTCCAAGTCCCTGTAGAAATTGCGAACTATTGCTTATCAGTCGTATATGTTTGTTGGTATATCTCCTATTTCCCTTAGTTCTGTCGACAGGTAACGCTATCATAGCCATCAGTTGAGTCCTATTTCAGGCTGCTAGCCTCAGCACATCTGGAAACAACTATGTATGTGTTGGTTTGTGTTTACATTAAAATTCAGACGAGCTTGTAATGAAATGCTATTTTGGCTACATAGTACTATGGTAGTGGTTTTTGATGATTTTGTTACGAATTACGATGCTGTTAAGATCTATTGTAGTGCGAATAGTTTAGACTATCCCGTGCACCCCCCGGGGTAAGGACATATGCTGATTCGATGGTTATTTGTAAATGGGACACGTGAATCCTGTGCGAATAAGCAAGAATCACTTTGCAAGGCTATTGTATTGTTGGGGGACTGTCGTATCTCATTCTATAATCAACCTATGGTCTTAGAAATTAAATTAGGAGCTTGTTTGAGTCCTATTTTTTTCTTAAAAGATGCATTTTGGAATAATAAATTTAAATTTATGGAAAATGTGTAGTTGTAAAATAAGGAAAATTTTTGAATTTGTGTATAATATTATTTTATTGAAGAATGTATGATTAAAAAGAAGAGAGAAAAATACGTTTTGAAAATAATGGGGATCAAATTAACTCTAATTTTCGGAGTTTTGATCTTAATAACATATTTTGTTGAATCTCGTTTACCCTCGTTGGGAACACTTTTTTTGTGCACTAAGCTATTGATAATTGATATATTGCAGTGATGGACTGCATAAGTTCAACAAAATTTCTTATGAAACTTAAATTTTTTAATATACTTGGAATTAGGAACAAACACGCTAAAATCTTAATGAAGCTGAGTGTGGAAATGATTTTCCAGCAAGATTACCAATCTCTATTTTCTCCAAGTCAATGCATAAATGTTGAATATCCAAAATTTAGCTTATTTAACAAATGATAAACATATATTTAACACTTAACTTACTCCTGTGGAACTCATTTCAAGAAGATGCGACTTTATTTTATTTATTATATATTTACACGCATTAGACATTTGTTACATTATTAGTGTGGTAAATCGATATCAATCTAATTCTGGACAAGATCATTGTGTGACGGTAAGCGTATTCTAAAATATCTTTGGAGAATAAGTAATCATATAATGGTTTACTCTTCACTAAATCTTGTTCTGATTATTTATATGAATTTGAACTTTTAGGCTGATAAAGATTCTCGCAAGTCTACATCAACATTGTTTTTTACATTTGGTTGTAGGGTCATTATATGAAAAAGTATCAAACAATCATGCATTGCTGATTCCACCATGGAGGTCGATTATGTGGAAGCCGTTGACACTGTATTATGATAAGAGTAGAGCTAGCAAATGAAGAACCAATGAGTTATCAAATATATAAAATAATATTTTCATAAACAAATTGTATTTTTTATTTATTTTGTTGTTTTGCTTTTATTTACTATTGAACATGCAAGCTGAAGTACCTATGATTACTTGCAATGATATACGTTTAGTGCTTGCGTTGAGAAGCACAATATGACACATATTTTGATGATAAATAATTTAAGTACGGCCAATGTATAACGGTTGACATCTTGTGCTTGAAGATGTAGTGTTGACCAATTAATTATTTGAGTTTTGTTCTTATTAGAGAAATAGATAAATTTGATAGGACATGCTACATGTATATGCACACCTCTATGTACCAAATTTTATATACACTAAGAATTATTCAATTTGATATTAGTACACTTGACTTGATTGCATTAATTTTCATCTAAATTTCTGGACATGATTGCATATATATTTTCGTGAATTTAATGGCTCTCCGATTCATTAATGAGTGAGATTAAGCCCCTGTTTGATCCACGTTATTTTTTTATTCTCATTCTTCTACTCATTTTCAACCACACATTTTTCAATAAAATAATATTTTCCATCACATCAATAATTTTTCCTTCTTTTTTAATCACACATTCTCCATCAATCTATTATTTCAGAATATATTTTTTCAAAATAATGTGAATCATACACACCCTAATCAAATATTTTGATGGACCGTGGACTTAAAAATATCGTCCTAGAACATGAATTTGTGTCAAACACTATCGTCCCAAAAAATGAGTTAGAGATTAATGAAATATTTTTCCTAAACTTATTTTCCACCATACATTCTTCTAATAAAATAATTTTACATTTAAACCAAAATTTATTCCTTATTTTTTTTAACGACAAATTTGCTAAAACAAAATCTATTTTTCAATAAAATGGGGCTCAAAATTTGGGTTAAAGGAAGTCAAAGGAACGAAAAGCTGAATAAATAGAGATGGAAACTACATGGAAAGTGTTCTAAATTCAAAATGGAAGAAACCAATAAAAATGGTTACTGGCAATTATTATTCTCTTAACTTGAAAGTATGATTTGGCGTCCTTTTCTATATTTAATTCCAATTTAAGGATTTTAGGTTTGGGTGTTCAAACAATTCTCCATGTCAAAATAATTGTTTTAAAAGAATTTCATAAAGAGCATTGTAATGGAGCTTATATTGATTGCTGGAGATGAACCATTACCCTACTATTACTCATATATATTGTAAACGGCCAGTGATATGCACCATATATTTGGCAAAATGCATTATTTGAATTTCTCTTATTTAAAGGCTCCATTGATTATCTCAATTGCTGAAGACGAGTGCTAGCTCGTGAATTTTTTTATTTATTGAAGGCGAGCCCTTACTCCTGGATTTCTTATTTACTGAAGGCGAGCCCTATATCGTTGATTTCTTATTAATAGAGACAGTATTTTATGAGTCATCGTTCAAGGAAGATGCAGTATCTTGGAATCCTCATTTTTATTGTGTTAGTAATTAAATTGAGTGGTCTATGATGAACTAGAAATGATCTAGTTATTGGAGCTTGGATAATATATATTCGATCAAGTCCCAATGGTAGCTAGAAAAAGTTTTAGACTTAACTGCAATTGTTTGAAAAAAATTTGGACTTAATTTTAATTAATTAAAGTTCATGAACTAAATGGGCAATCACACCAATTGAGGCCTAATATGACATGGACTTGGAGACTGAATGTTTGCCTGTAAATAGTACTCAAAAGATTGAGGTGAAAATTTCTATTTAATTTTTGTTGAGCTCAAAATCAAAGTTAAATTGTAATTAAACATGCAATCACGGAAAAAAAAATGTAATATGGGCAAATGAAAGGAATCCCACATCGTACATATGGAATATAAGTAATCTGGGCACGAAAAAGAATTTCATTGAAGGGAAGAATTCACAAATCAGATGTTAAATTCCAACAATGCAAAATTCATGTTTCAAGTTTAAATATTACAAAAATCAAGTATTTAGATAATTAATTAAAAATATTTATTATTTAAATACAATAAATTTATAATTATACAATTAACAGTTACGTGTATATAATTATATGTCACAATTTATTTGTCGATCATATTGTTAAATTAATTGCTCACAAATTATTTCGAGATCACAGACCAAAAATTTTATAAGTAACAATTCATCTGTCGGTCACATATTTTCAAATTTCGAGGTCACAGAATATTTCGAGATCACAAATAAAAAATAAATTATGGGTCACAAATTTCAAATTCGAAATCATCCTGCCCTACAATTACGTAATTTGAATTCAAATTCATATGGATTCCCGTAGGCCTCGTACGGGTAGTATTTTGAACCATACCACGGGTGGCCCAATGGGCGAGCCTATAATATTACGGCTCGCCCCCACACCGGTTTCGTCCATAGATCCACGTGTCTGAATCCTATCCTTACACGTAGTGGATATTAACAGTTGTCAATTTCGATCGACGATTCGACCATTTTACCACATGTTCACGGTGGAAATCAGATTCAACTACAACATCAGAATGAAACTGCGAATAAAGAGAGCATGGTGGACTATTTGCATTTGAACGACATTAAGACCAACGTTAATCGATGAACCAAGAGAAGTTGTTGAAGATGATTTC
>CAIGRB010105126.1:0-14056 GCA_903798255.1 Fraxinus quadrangulata | reverse complement strand
TCCAACAGATATGATGGCTACATTAGTGCTTAAAGACCATCCCTTGAAATCTATTAACCATGCCATCTGTTTTTGACCTTCTAGAAGATTAAGTATGACATTTTCTATGAGATAAACAAAATGTTTCATCTGGTTATCTAGTGATACTGTATTTTGCAAAGATATAATAGACTTCATAATTATTTCATCATCTAAAAATAGAAAGATGAGAGCTTCATTTAGATAACTGCATTCCTGGTCCTGGTATAAAAAAGGTTCTGCCAAGACAATCTTGAAAGTTAGTTATGTATACCTTCCCCGTCTCACATTCAATTGCAACTCCAGGCTAGCTGGTTACAATCATTTATATGATCAATATAACTTTAAGCCATCATAAATATCGAATTCGGAGTTAACAAGTTCTCAAAACGAGTATCCAATCCGGGTAAAGAAATCCAACTCAATGATAGTGTGAATAACAATTAAGGAAGATGTCATAAATTATATACCATAAACAAGAAGAACTAACAATTTGCAAATGTAAATAATTTTGCACATGATCTATTATATTACTAATGTCGTAGGTAGCCCACAGTGGCTAAATTGATATATTATATCCTCCCAGATTATCAACAAAGTCCACAATTTTATGCTGCATAAGTTTTTAACAGCCTAATCATATAATTGAGTTTTTCACACTTATTCAATGTCACAATGTTATTTTTTGGAGTGGAGAGAAATAATCATAAAACAATCATAGAATTACAGAACATGCGTATTGTATAAAGCATTTCGCTGTCTAGATGGCTTTTACATGTTCTAAAAATATTATCTACCCGGGATTGATATGGTTTAAAATTTTAAAATACAGCTTGATTTGGATGACAGTGTATTTGAACATTTCCTTCATTAATGCGTATTTGTTGGCAAAAATAAGAAAATAACTTAAATTAGCGATACGTAAGGGAAAATGACTTAAATTGACGATTTGAAAGGGAAGACGGTGGATTTTGGCATCGAGAACGACTCCCACCCAGCATAGATTGGTGGCCACGACTTGCGCGCCGAATATACGTTTTCGAATTGGGGTCATGAGCGCGATTCTAATAACCGTATCAAAAGTTATGGTCGAAATACAAAAAAGAACCAGAGTCGCATAAAAAATGACTCCGGGGACCGAATTATACAAGTGTCAAAAGTTTGAGGTCGGTGCGCATGACATGCGTGTCGAATAGTCGTTTTCAAATTGGGGTAATGAGCGCGATTCTAATAACCGTATCAAAAGTTATGGTCGAAATACAAAAAGGACCAAAGTCGTACTAAAATATGACTTTGGGGACCGAATTGTATATTGTCAAAAGTTTAAGGACCTAAGATTGTAATTTTTGAAGGATGAAATTAATAGAAAAGTTAAAATATAAGGACTAAAAATTACAAGATGAATGTTTAAGGACTTCGTGCACAATTATTTCGAGAACTTAACTGCAATAAAAGAAAAAAGAAAAAAAAAATCTGGTGTATACATGTATAGGTTACATGTTGAACAAAGATATGCTTTTCTAGCCATAGACAATTGGATTGGGTGCAATATTCATCCATTTCTGTTCATCTTAATTTAAAACTCAATGATGTATTCTATTATTATTTTTTTGCTTTTCTTCATTGAGTATTCATAACTAAACTTTTCGTGAGGGTGAACATGTAAATTATTGAGATCATTTAATTTCATTTTCAGTATTCTAGTTCTAAATTTTGTGTTGATTTTATCTAAAATTGTTAATACTTTGAATTATTTGGTCAATAATTCAATGATCTTGCGAATCTATAATAAATCGAGAGGTAAATTATATATTTAGACCACATAATAAAATTTGGTAACTTGTATAAAAATGTAAAGATACATTTTTTAGTTAGTGTTGTAATTACATGAATTTTTAGAGATTTAAAACATTTAATTAAAGTGCATCCAAATTTATATAGAAATATAAAATTGGCTTAATTAAATATAATCAATTTGAACCCGAGAATAGCAAATTGAATATGTTAGAAGAATTCGACTGAACATAACATTAACTAAAAATTCTTGATTAGAGAATTTAAGTTGACGATAAATAAAATTGTGTGCCATAATATCTCTTTCATGCTAAAAACCCTAATTCAAGATCTGTGAGCGTGACGATAACATTAAGTTAAGTAGAATAATTTCAATCATCAATCACCAAAAACAATGTATTTTCGTTAAATAGAAGTTAGACGTAGTAAATTAGGAATAAATAATAGTTTATGTGAGAAAAGGTTATCTCTATTCATGAGTCCATTATACTACTTGTTTGACATTGTATACTTGCAATAATAATAATAATTAAAAAAAAACAGCACTTACGATACGAAAAAGATTATGTGACTTTTATTGAAAATGTAATAAAGGATAGTACTTTCACTATTGTACATTTTTCAATATTTTTCAATTATATTTTTTCTAGATGTATATGTCATTTTCCCTTGCACGATTATTGGACACCAAGGTCATGTTAGTGGATGTTTTTAGCCGCTGTTTGAAAATCATTAAATGGACAAAATCATGTTTTGAATAATGATTCTTAGAAAAATATATGGTTAAAAAGTATGAAAAATTTTAGATTTACATGCAGAATATTTTATTGTGTGCATATATGATTGAAAATGAGTAGATAAAAAAAAGAATTTGAAAATAACAGTTGTAAAACAAGTACTTAGAAATATAAACTTAAAAAATAAACTCAAGAATGTGTGTTAGTAAAACAAGTTTTAGAAACGGGATCAAGAATCGATCCATTAATCAACAATTATTACGCTTATTCTTCGTAGTTTAAGGTCGGCAACATGAATTTTTCTTTCCCATTCTGTTTCGTTGGTAGATCTAAAACAACTAGATCTCAGAACCGAAAGGTATATACTCCTGTTCGAGTTCCCTTATTTCAAAATTCTTTTTTTTTTTTCAAACTCATTTTCAACCACACATTCTTTCAATAAAATATTTTTTATTTATTTTAAAATGATTTAAGTTATACTATCTTATTTCTAAAGTTAAGAGAACAACTAATATTAGTTTTATAGAACTCATTTTTATTTTCTTTATCTGAAAAAACAAAGGTAAGGTTAAGAGTAAGTCTAACAAGTCACATGCAATGTGTTAGATTGCACATGGTTCGTTGACTTGGAAATTATGTAAACTCACGAGCCATAATTTGTGCAAGCATCGAGGAGTGCCTTTTAGTCAAACTCTTGATTCACGTGTACAACTTGCTCATAATGTCGTATTAAATTAAAATAATCTAAAATTATTTGTTTTCCATTTGAATTCTCTTTGTACACGTTGTTCCGAAACAACTCCGTGATTTATATAAAATTTTCCCGTAAGTTTGAAACCTTAAATTACACCTTATCTAGCAAGAAGAAACGTTACTGCTACTTAATAAAGCAGCTTAAATCAACCCTTAAAATTAATGGAAACTCTAAAATTTATTTAAGATGTAACGCTTGCTCAAGATTGTTGAATGACTATTTTCAAGCTTACGACATAAAAAAAAAAAAACAATAATTCACTTCAAAAATAATTTTCTATTGCGATTAGTGACGTCATCCTTAAAACAAACTTAGCCGCCACGTTTTTGGAAAAACATTGTTTTGAATAGAATTTTTTGGAGAATGTGAGGTTAAAAAGTGGGAAATTTTTTTGGATTTACGTACAAAATATTTCATTACGTAAATGTTCAGTTGAAAATAAGTACGTAGAAAAAGAATTTTGAAAGAATTGAAGAGAAAGGCTTATGTCCTTTGTCCTTGAAAAAATCCTTAAAAATAGGTGAAATTGCTGGGCTGTCCCTTTGTTTATGTTAAATTGTGTTTTCTATAATTTACTCTTTTGTAGCTACTATCTATTTTTATAAAAAACACATGAATCCTATTAACCAATAAATTTCTTAAATCCCTATACCCATATCCAAACCCCTCCTTTTAACCACTAATTTAGTTTAAATTAAAGATTGTGATCATTTGTCAAATTTATTGATAGGAGAAATGATCTCATTTTAACTAATTACTGAACTCACAAGTAAAATATTGTTTCACAAAATGTACTCAATAAGCGCTACAAATATTGAAAGTTTAAAACCTTAAATGCTAAAAAGATAGACCAAAGTATTCGTCCACGGATGAATTACATCTAAAATGTCTATTAACTAATAATAACATGATAGGCATTTGGAAATATTCAGTATCTAAAACTTAATTAACAATTGAAACCCTATTTCACGTACAAAAAAAAAAAAAAATCGATATCTACATGCAACATTAAACAAAAAAGGGTCGTTTTCCAGACTATAAGTAAGACCCATTTGACATGACTTTTGCTTTTTATAAAAGAGATTTTGGACAAAGTTACCTTAATTTTTGTTTGAAAACTAATTTTTAAGAGTCTACTATTCTTGAAATGTTTTTAGATAAAATCACGTTGGACTAACCTTTTTTAAAAACTATTCTAATTAGAAAAAGAACTTTTATATCAAAAGTCATGTCAAACGAGCCAATTGTTAGTAGCAGATAAATCCCCAAAGCTCTTCAAACCAATATAAATAAACTTACTTAGTAGAATCCTCTCAAATATACATCTCACTGCTAATCAAACTTTTCTTTGGTCACTCTCAAACAGATCATCCAATGGGGGATTTATCATCAAACCCTAATTCCAACAATGCCGAAAACCTCCTAAATCTCCCAAGAGCTCGTTTCATGAATGCCATGGATATTATCCAATGGGAAGGCTTTTGGTTCGAACCCGGCCTTGTTCAACCTGCCATGACCTTCAGATCATGCTTTCAAGCACAAAACAACGACGTTGTCTTAACATCAAACATTAAAACAGGCACAACATGGCTCAAATCCCTCTGTCTTTGCATCCTTAAAAACCCAAAAACTGACGATGATTATGACCTTCTAGTTGAGGATAATCCTCATTTTCATGTCCCAACAATTGAAAGCACAATTTACAGCACAAAACCCCATATAGATCTTTACAAAGCTCCTTCTCCTAGGCTTTTTCACAGCCATTTACCCTACATTGTCCTCCCAGATTCAGTCAAGAACTCAGATTGTAAAATCGTTTACATTGCCAGGAATCCTAAGGACACTTTAATATCCATGTGGCACTTTTTCAACTCCATTTTATACCCTGATCAAGATCCTTTTCCTTTAGAAAAAACAGTCGATTGTTTCTTATCTGGGGTTCATCAATATGGGCCATTTTTCGACCACGCTTTACAGTACTGGTTGGAAAGCCGGAAGAATCCCCAGAAAATACTGTTCTTGAAATATGAAGAACTGAAAAGGGATCCCAAGGGAGAGGTTAAGAAACTCGCTGAATTTCTTGGGAAGCCATTTGCAACTGAAGAGGAAATTGATAAGGTTTTGTGGAGGTGCAGTTTGGAAAGACTAAAAAATTTGAAGGTGAACAAGAATGAATCTACTGTGTACAATGTACCTAACAGCTTGTACTTCAGGAAAGGTGTTGTTGGAGACTGGAAGAACTATTTGACGCCCAAAATGGAAGAGAAAATCAACCAAATAAGCAGCATCAAGCTTGAGGAGCATGGCCTATTTCTGTGATATCAGCGTGTGTGCACGTTTAGCATGTAAATCACTTATTGCACTTGAATACTCCTTTTAGTGTTGTCTACATGCTAAATGCTACATATTGGATCTTATGTTGTATAGATAGTGGATTCAAAAGTTAGAAAACCACTTTAAGTGAGATCAAGATGTTTTTAGTCTATCGTCGAGTCTTTGACTTGGTATGGATATATGTCAATAATAAAGATTGTGAAGGTTTATATGACTTGTACAAGTAACTTCTTGTTGCAAGGCAAACAAACTAACATCCAGTTTAATAGCACGATGGTATCAAAAAGGCCAATCAACTTATCCTCAAATGTTGTTCTTCTAATTTGAACTTTTTCGTGGTAATTCTGTTCATATTCATAGTGATGATGTTTATTATGGTTTTGGATATTTGTGTAATGTTTTGAAGTTTTGAGTTGTGAAAATCATTCAAAGATTATAAGAGCTAAACTTCCATATAGTTTATCAATCACGATTTCTTTCTAGGCTATGCTTATGAGAGATAGAGATAGAATCTCACATTTTTATTATATTTATAGATAGATTCATGCATTTTAGCTGTGCTTACGACTTTTATAAGTTGAAAATATTGTATTGATTCAAACTTTACTGAAAGGGGGTAGAAAATAGAATTTTGAAAGTAAAGATTTTGAGAACTATTTAAGAGCGTGAATTTCTATCAATAATGATCTATATAGTAAAAGAGAAATTCTCACTGAATTGACTATTTATTGTTCACCAAAAGTATAGGGTGCATTGGATGGAAGATGTTGGGCTCCAAACACCGACCTAAATTAAAACATGTATATTTTATGAGTACCTAGCTCGCATAAAAATCCAGATCGATCACTAAGGCCATCTCGAACATATGACCGCCGTAATTTTAGGAGACATAATGATTACAGATTTCTTACCACGCTGTTAAACCACCCAGTTCTCCAATCAATAAGTAACACCTAGAAGAAATGACATCAGCACCTCCATTTTCTACCAATCAGCTGCCATAACTTCTTATCGATAATCACCTCATCATCCTTTGGCAATGCAACATTGTTGACATCATGATGAAAGGCGACATCATAAGCCAATCAAAGATAAGATCATTGGCACACATTTCAAGTCGGCATTGTAGCTTATTTGATTAACACAAGACATGAGTCCATCAATAAGAATCCATTTTTCCGTGCTCGGCATTCCAAGGATGTGGCAGAGATTTCCCCTCCATGTCTTCTAGCTCATAGTCTCCTTTTGGTAGTACTCTAATCACTTTATAGGGTCCTTCCCAGTTAGGCCATAGAGACCCATAATTGGCTTCTTTTATGGCGAGAAAGCTCTTTCTCAACACGAGGGTGCATACCTCAAACTCTCATTTCTTGACATTTTGATTGTAGTACTTTGCATTATGTTGCTTGTATATAGCATTCTTAAGTTCGGTTTCATTCCTCTTTTCGTCGATTAAGTCTAATTTCCTGTGAAGAGCTTTTTCATTTTCAGCTTCATCATAGGTTTTAGTTCGAAAAGTAGAAATCCCTATCTCCAATGGGATCACTGCTTCTACCCCAAAAGCTAGAGAAAAAGGGATTTCTCCTGTGCTTGTCCTAGAAGTAGTGCAGTAAGACCATCGCACACTGGAGAGTTCATCAGCCCATCCTCCTTAAGAGCATCAAGTTTTGCCTTCAATGTATGTTTCATGATCTTATTGATTGCTTAAACTTGACCATTGGCTTGGGGTGGGTTGGCGTAGAAAAATGCTTTCTAATGCCAAGTCCTTCACAAAAGTTTAGGGCATTGTCAATTTGCTTCCCGTTGTCGTCATAATAGAATGGGGGTATTCCAAACCTGCACACAATGGATTTCCATATGAAACCTGTGATTTTTTTTATCAGTAATCTTGGCAAGAGGTTCAGCGTCAACCCATTTGGTGAAGTAATCTACTAAAACGATCGATAATTTGGTTTTGCTTTTCCCTGTGGGCATGGGGTCAATTAGGTCTACCTATCCATTTGGAGAATGACCAAGGGGTAACCACAAAACTGAGCTTTTTTGGTGAAGCTTTGATGATGGAGGGGAAGAAGTTGACATTTGACATACTTTCTTACGAACTCCAAAGAATATCTCTTTATTGTGGACCATAAATATTCTTGGCGTATGATTTTATGGGCCAAAGATTGTCCAACAAAAAGATTTCGACAAATTTTCCAAATTCCTTCATGTACTTCTTGCAATGCATAGAGTGTCTTCTCTTCGTATAGGCATCTTAATAAAGAGACTGAATAGCCCCACTTATAGATGATATTATCAAGTTTACCTAGATGATCTCATTTGAAACCTTCTTGCTTGAGAGTATCTTTAGGGCACATACATGTCTGGAAGTACGGAATTATTTCATCCATCCAGGTGGGCTTCAGATCTATCAACATTAAAATCACTTTTTTTCTTGATTATGGGATATGAACTCTTCTTACTGGAATGCTTTCGACCTCTTCTATTCCTTCGCTTTTGTAGCAAGACGAGCTAAGGCATCGACGTGATTGTTCTGAGCTCAGAGAATTTGTACGACATGTATAGTTTGTAAATTTTCAAATTCTTTGTTGACAACTTGGAGATAGTTGTTCATCCCTTCTTCCTTGGCCTAGTAAGTTTCATTGATTTGGTTGACTACAAGCTATGAGTCACTATAAACTACTAATATGGGAATTTTTAGCTCTTTGGCCATTCTTACTCCAGGGATTAGCACCTCATATTTAGCTTCATTTTTTGAGGCCCTGAAGTCAAACGTGAGGGCTAGGCAAAATAAGTGTCGATTAGGGCTAATCAGGACTATCCCTACTCTTGATCGTGCTTCAGTGGAATAACCATCTATAAAGAGCTTCCAATAAACATCTTGTGGGGGATTTCCCTGTGGTTCGACACTAAATTTTGCAACGAAATCGGCTAGGTCTTGTCATTTGATGGAAGTACGAGGCTTATATCTTATGTCAAATTGACCGAGCTCAACTACCCATTTGAACATCCTTCTTGAGGTATCTGGATTCTACAAGATTTGGTATAATTCATTAGAATTTCGATAAGGTATTCCAAACAATATGGCATTAACTTCCTCACTGCTATGATAGCTGCGTAAGCTAGTTCTTCTAAAGGAAAATAGCGCAGTTCTGCTTCATGAAGAGCTTTGCTAACATAATAGACAAGATGTTGAACCCTTTTTTTCTTCCCTAGCTAGGATAGTGTTGATGGCATGTTCAGATACGACAAGATACATCTTTAAAGTTTTTCCCGCTTTGGGCTTTGACAAGATTGGTGATTGAGCCAATTGTTTCTTTAGCTCTTCAAAGGCGATTTGGCACTCAGGAGTCCATCCAAACTTCTTTTCTCCTTGAATAATGGTTTGCAATGATTCTTTGATTTTGATACAAAATGATTGAGAACAGCTATGCTTCCCGTGAGGCTCTAAACTTCTTTAGGTCACTCGGGTGCCTTCATTTCGATAATTGCCCGTATCTTTTTTGGATTGGCTTCAATCCTCTATCGATTTACCAAATACTCTAAGAATTTATTAGAGCCCACACCAAAAGCACATTTGTACGGTTTTAGTTTCATCGGCACTTTCTCAAAATGCTTAACATTTCGGCAAGGTGTTGCAACGTGTGATCCTTGGCATCCACGGTTTTAACCAACATATCGTTTACGTATACCTTTATGGTTTTGCCGATTTGTTCAACTAACATAGAATTTACGAGGTGTTGATATGTGGCTTTGACGTTCTTGAGATCTAAAAGCATCATTTTGTAACAATAGAGATCTCGATCAGTGGTGAATGCGGTGTGCTCTTGGTCCAGCTCATATATAGCGATCTGATAATATCCCGAGTAAGCATCCATAAAGCTAAGCAACTCATTACTTGCCGTGGTATCGACCATCTAATCCATCCTGGGTAATGGGAATCTACCTTTCGAGCATGCTTTGTTAATGTCAGTGAAGTCTATGCACACCCTCCAATCTCCGTTACTTTTTTTTACGAAACAGGATTTGCTATCCATTTTAGTTATTTGGCTTCATAGATGAATTCATTACGTAGTAATTTTGTACTCCTCACCTTTGAATTTCAAGCGTAGGTCTAATGAGCCAGCTTCTGATCTAGCTATATATACTACAAACACTCCAAAGAGGAAGTGTGGATCGTTTCTTGCTGGATAGATCTTCATCTAGCATTTCTCAGTGATTTCCCTGTCTCCTTCGATCTTCCCAACACCATGAGGTATGGAAAATTTGAGTGAGTAATGGTACGTGGATACGACTTCTTAAAGGTCGAACAAGAGGGGTTGTCCTATGATAGAGTCATAGGGTGAGGTGGAATCAAACACTACGAATTCAGTTTTCACTTAAGTTTGTTATGGAGCTTTACCGAACTCAACAATAAGTTTAATTAGCCCTTTGGCCTTAGTTAGAACCGTATTTAATCCTAGGACCACATTTGAATATGGTTGTAAGAAATGTAATGGGATCTACATTCAATTTAATGTCTACCGACCTATAAGAATCAGTACCCACTCCTAAGAACAATTTCTCTCATCACCATCGTAAGATCTAACTTCCTCTTCCTCCCTAGAACCCCCAGCATCCTCAAGGTTTGGTTCCATGTTTCTAGGATGACCTAAGTCTCTTGGATTGAATATAGATATTGGGACTGGAGTTAATATCTCATGACAATCTGAACTATTAGAAGGGGTGGGAATAAGATGTACTAACTCTTCCTACTGGTTACCTCAAGAATGTATCCTAAACTCGTCCGAACTTATGCAATGGCCAAGGTGAAAAATGAAAGAAAAAGAAACGTGTTTTCTTGTGAGAGAAATATGTGGGGATGGACGACCTCACTCAGAAAGAAGATAAGAACGCGAGAAAAAATTTGCTTCCTTGAGAGAAAAAAACTTGAGAATGAAAGTGTGAAAATGAAAAGAGAAATGAAGATTTAAAAGAGAGATAACCAAGAGATGGATTCAGGGTCGTTGGATAAAGAAAATGAGGAAAAATGAAGGGCCCAAATTTCATGAGACAAAACTACGTAGTTTCGACACCAAGCTTACAAGGGAAGCTAAAAGAAATGATTGACAGTTCATCTAATTAAACAATGACACTTGTCAATTACTTTATTGCTGTAATAATGACAAATATGGTGAAACGAGCTAATTGTATTCAAAGTCAGCCCATCACCTAGGTGAGTACGGACCGTGGGGGATAATTGTTGGGTTCTAAACTCTGCCTAAATTAAAACATGTATATTTTATGAGTACCTAGCTCATGTAAAAATCTAAATCGGCTCGGACTTATGATCGGCCATAATTCTAGGAGATATAATGATTACATATTTCTTACCACACTATTAAACTACCCAGTCATCCAATCATTAAGCAACACTTAGAAAAAATGACACCAGCACCTCCATTTTCCTCCAATCAACTACCATAACTTCTTATTCATAATCAGCTCATCATTCTCTGGCAATGCAACATGGTCGACATTATGATGATCTGATGAAAGCCGACCTCATCAACCAATCAAAGGTACTATCAATGGCACACCTTCCAAGCTAGGTACTATAGCAGATTTGATTGACAATACATGAGCCTACCAATAAGAAGTCTTTTCTCTCTATAAATAGATACAAACGGTCCCCTCCAAAGGCAAAGCTCGACTTACTTACAACTTTGATATAAACATTGTCATTCTCACTTTTCCTCTTGGTAGAGTGATTAAACACTTGTATTTGGAGAAGAATGTTGGTTAACTGCAAGTTATCACTCAACGAAGTTCTCTCAATATTAGTACCTTACCATTTTGTATTAACTTCGGATATGTAGTTAACCAAATATGGGTTATCTAAGACTCACTATCAACTACATAAGTTCTTTATTTTTCCCAAATGAGTTTGGAAACATGTTTCTGATAAGAACGACATGTATCTTTATGAGATACACATCGTAGTCCAAAAGGTATTGGTTTATCAGTTATTTTTTGGGTGGAATTAAGGTTACAAAGATGTAATATTTGACATTTACTTTAGCAAGGGAGAAATGGTTGGTGGAATTGGTGTTATGTGTATTGGTGAATCAATTAACTACATATGAGTTTTTTTGAGCTTCGATTCAAGTGAGTGTAACCTTTTTTCAATTGGGCTTGATCTAATTTTAAATATTCTTTGTTCACCAAAACATGTACTTAAACGAGTATAAAGAAGAAAAATGAGAAAAATTGACGAAAGTATAGATGAAGTATAGAAAATTCAGTCAAATTTGGGATATGTTGGAAGTTCTAATTGGACATTAGATTTATTGAGAACGTTCAGATACTTGAAAATTAAATGAAAGGCTAATGAGTATGATAGATAAAATTTATTTTTATTTTTAAAAAAAAATATATACCCAATATAAGTGTATTGAGTGAGATAAATGTTTTTCATGATAGTGAGATTCAATTCTGTACACCTATGCTTGTTGTAGTAATGTGTTTAAATTTAGAGTTACGCAAAATAAACATAGAGACTATATTTTTATTCTCAATTGAGAATTTATTGAACAAATCTACATGAATTAACTTGTAGATTTCATGTTAAAAGTCTTCTAGTATTATGTAACTTCATAGTCACACTTGTGCAGGATTTGACGGTGGTACTTGAGTTTTGACAGGATTTGAATCTCGTACAAATTTCATCATGTGGATGAAGATTATTGTATTTATATATAGATCTGATAGTATGCTGTAATTATAATTTTTATGTTGATGACATTGTATTAGCTAAGTATAGAAGGAGTATATGAGACCATTTGAAATGAATGTCCTCGATCTTTGATATAAAGGATATGTGTTTAGCAAATTGTATACATTATATTAAAAGATTATTTTAGCTTTCTTGTTCTATGATAAGAGTTGTGCATTATCAAAATTTTAGAATGATTCTAACTTTAAAATTTCTACCATGTTGATACTGCTATATTAAAAGGCGTCAATATGAGTCTTCATATATGTCAAATGACTTTATGAGTGCAAAGAAGATATATCCAAATAACCATATCTAGTACGATTTAGAGATTGAAGTATTCTATGATGTATACTTTCCTTGACAATTGTCATGCCATGAATCTTAGTCAATAAGTATCAATGTTTTCTTTGAAAATGATAATGTTACCTAGAGGTTACTGTCAATTATTCCATTTGTTATTAAGGGAGTAATTTGTGATTGGAATATATATGTAGATTGTCTAAGGATGAACTTAGTCTAGTACAAATAGTTATTAGACTTGTTCACTCTTGCTACATAGAGTGATTTCTAAGGTCACTTTCTTAGTAGTTAACTCGCTGACTCTCCTAGAGGACTTCTCAAGCTCACCGGTGAGGTTTTTAACCCGAGTCTCTAAATTTTCATTCATGGATTTCACTTCACTCATGATCGAGGTAGATTTCTTAATATGAGCTACTAACTTTTCATTTTTCAATTCAAGTTTCTTATTCTTCGCACTCAAAACTTTATTTTTAGTAAGAATTTTAAGACTCTCCTCATACATTGTATCATAAGCCTCTTGGATATCCCCCTCACTATCAAAATCTTCTTTTAAATTCTCACTACTACTTATGATCTCAGCTTTCTCACTCTCCTTATCAGATCCATCATTAATTCTCTTAGTAAAGGCTATATATTTTCGACTTTCCTCGCGAGATGATTTTTCACTCTGTTTGTCCGATTAGATTTGTCATTAGTGAGAGTAGCATTCATAGCCTTATCCAAATTTCTCCTACTATTAGGGCACTAACTCCTAACGTGGTCAAAACCTCGATAATTATGGTAGCTCACAGATTTAGATTTTCTCCTAGATTCATTCGGGCCACCTTTGTGTCTCTCTTAAGGGTTATTTCTTGTCCTAAATATTTTTCGAATTTTTTTAGCCAGACAAGCTAACTCCTCATCATTCGGTGAATAACTCCGCAAGTAGATAACATAGTATATTTATTTTCTCAAAATTAGTTTCGGATGAATAAGAAATCAAGGCAAAAAATTGCCCCTTTAAGTTGAAATAAATTGAAGATAAAATTGATGGGAATATGAAAGAAGCCTAAAACATTTGGCTCCTATTGATAGAAAAGACTCATTTGGATCCAACAAGATTTTGATAAAGGCTTTAGAGGGACAATATCCTAATGTGAGAAGGATTTGGAGGGACAATATCCTAATTTGAGTTTTTATTTAGTCAAATGTGTTCTACTCCACAAGTAAATAACATAGTATATTTATTTTCTCAAAATTAATTTCGGGTGAATGAGAAATTAAGGCAAAAAATTGCCACTTTAAGTTTAAATAAATTGAAGATAAAATTGGTGGGAATATGAAAGCGTCCAATCTTACTGATATTGACGATTTCACGTTACC
>CAIGRB010105114.1:3667-16848 GCA_903798255.1 Fraxinus quadrangulata | reverse complement strand
TTTATAAATTTCTTAGTTTTATATGGACATCTAGGACCTCTAGGTTTTTTCATTTTTTATTAATAGGTAAAATAGTAATACTTAAATATTTTGGGTCATGATAGAACTCTTATTCATATTGTGATAACTTGATTGTAATTTCTATGTTACGGGTATTTTTGGTAGATTCATATTTTTGGAATAGTCCAAGGCCTTTTTGGAAATATGGCTTTATATTTAGGCTATTTCCACGTATTTCCCCTGTTGAAAGCAAATTTTGTACAGTAACATTTCATGTGAATTGTCAAATGAATGGACCGGCAACTAGTAGATATTTTCTAAAATAGAGTTAAAAAATGGCCAATAAATGGGCCTTTAGAGTAAATAATAATTCATCATATATAGAATTTTTCTAAGATAAAGTAACTGTCTTGTTCAAAGAGAATTAATCAAATTTTCTTGAATAAGATTTGAATTTACGATATGTTGACATGTGATTACTCTATCATTGAGTTATTGATCGAGAACAATGAGATGCTTTAATTTAAAGCTTAATTCTTGATCCCAACTCATAAACAATGTTGAATTGTGACCCAAATTCCATTAGAAATTGGTACTTTGGTTGAAAATTCCTTGAAGAAATCAAAATATAGATTTAACATGTTTTGGACAAAGATGGGGCGCCCAAGCGTCGCATCTGGGAGCCCATTCGGAGTGATTTTGAGGTTCTTTTCCCGAGGCGCATGCCTAAACGCTATGGTTTTTGTTCCAAGATGGGTGTTGCCTTGGCTGCGAGCTAAGGTGCTCAAGTGACTGTGTTATCTGCCCATAAACTATTTTGCGATTCTAACGAAATTCTTGATTCCTATTTCATCTAAAACACTAGAATTGAGGTCGTCCTATATATACTCCACATCTTATAGCCTCTTCATAGTATTAGAAATACATTATATTTGGTTAAGAGTGCATTGAATCTTGTAACAACAATCACTAATCTTGATTTTAATCTAGTGAATTCTCCTCCTCTACCCGTGATTTTTTTCCCATCCAGGGTTTCCACCCAAAATCTTAGTATTCTGTTTGTGATTGATTTATTTCATCTTGTAATTATCTTGCTTTATTCACAACATGAAATTTTTACTATGGTAGGTGAAAATGCGAGTTCTTCTCGTGTAGATGGATTTGGATGATTCCCTGCTAGAATTTGATCAAATGTCTTTTACTTAGAAGCAAGAAGAAAAGTAGCATACGGATCAAAAAGCCATGTCACCAATTCATCTCCATCTATCAAATAATATTATTCACGATACTTTTAAGGGGAAAGATACAGCTGCGTTGTGATTGAAACTAGAGAAGCTTTGCATGATGAAGTATTTGACCAATAAGTTATATTTGAAGCAGAGCTTGTATTCTCACCGTATGTCCAAAGGTAAGTCTATTGAGGATCAACTGACAATTTTTAAAGAAATTGTAGCTGATCTTGAGACTATGGAAGTTAAATATGATGAGGAGGATTTTACATTAATAATGGTGTGTTCAATGTCATCTTCATAAATGACTTTTAGAGACACTATTTTCTATAGTCATGATACTTTTACTGTTGATGAGGTCTACGATACCTTACCATCAAAGGAGAAGATGGAGCATCTTGTGGTTGGATCTGAGGGCTAGGTAGAGAGTTTGGTTATTCATGTGAGGAATCAAGATATGAATCCTAGTGGTAATATAAAGGAAATATCGAAGTCTAGACATAGAGAGAAGACGTGTCACTTTTGTAAAAGGAATGGACATAATAGAGCTGCTTGCTACAAATTAAAGAACTGTAGGATAACTACTACTAAAGAAAAAGGAAAGCAACCTAAGGATACAAAAAAAGCCATGTTGTAGGAGATGACCAAAGTGAAGGAGAGCTATTGGTGTTTCTGACAGTGATTCCAATCCTTGTGTAGATTGGGTTCTTGATTTGACTTATTTATTCCATATGTGTCTCAATAAGAGTTGGTTTACAACATATGAGGTATTTCAAGAGGTGTTGTGATTATGGGAAACAATACACATGGTAAAATAGCTAGAATTGGATTGGTTGGGATTAGAATGTTTGATGGGGTTATCAGGATACTTGCAGATGTAAGGCGTGTTCCAAACTTGAAGATGAATCTAAAACCTTTGAGTGCCCTTGATGCTAAAGGGTACAAGTACACTGGTGAAGGTGGAGTTCTGAAGGTCAGCAAATGTGCTCTTGTTATGATTAATGGAAAAAGAAGCTCAAGCTGATTATATGTATTGCAGGGATCCACAATAATACGGGATGCAACATTCACCACTTCTTCCTTATCTGATGAAGAAGTTATTAAATTCTAGCATAAACGAATGTGGCATGAATGAGAATGAGATGATTAAATTAAGTAGAAGATGACTTCTTTATAGGCAGAGTACTAGCAAGATGAAGTTTTGTGAGCATTGTGCTTTTGGAACTAAAAGAGGGTCAAATTTATGAAAGGGAGTCACAATACAAAGGGAACACTTGATTATAGTCATTTGGATCTCTAGGGACAAACAATAGTACCTTCTAGAGGACGTGCATATTATTTGTTGACAATAATTGATGATTTCTCTAAAAAGGTTTGGATCTTCTTCTTGAAGTAGAAGAATGATGTGTTTGCTACCTTTAAGGGATGGAAGACAATGATTGATAAGTAGACATGAAAGTAGGTAAAACATCTTTGAAAAGATAATGGATTGGAGTTTCGATCGAATGAATTCAATAATTTCTATGAACCATAAGGGATTCTGAGACACTGACAATGTTCCATACTCCATAATAGAATGGTGTAGTAGAAATGATGAATACGATTTTGTTGTAAAATGTTTGTATACGTTTTCAAATTTTAGGTTGCCTAAGACATTTAGGGCCGAAATTGCTTCTACAACTTGTTTTACGATCAACAGTTCACCCTCAATTGTTGTTGCGAAAAAGGCTCTAGTCTTAATTAATCAGATTTGAAAATATTTGGGTACTCTACTTATGCTCATGTTGATAATACGAAGTTGGAACTAAGGTCTAGAAAGTGCATATTTCTTGATTATAAATCCAGAGTTAAGAGATATAAACTTTGGTGTCCTGAAACTAGAATGGTAGTGATTAGTAGAGATGTGGAGTCTTCAACCCAATCTAGTTCAAAAGTGAAAGAGAGTACTGCTTTGTCGCTATGCCAGTGATTCCACAGTATTCTATTGCTAAAGATAGACCTAGAATGGTGATTAGACCTTTAAAGAAGTGTGGAGATGCTGACTTTGTAGCACATGCATTGAATGTGGTTGACAATATTGATTTCGATGATGAGTCTGCTATATACACAGAAGCAATTAGTTGCAATGATTCTGACAAACAGATGATTGCTATGCAGGAGGAGATGCAATCACTTTATAAGAATAGCACATGTGATTTACTGAAATTACCCAAGGAGAAAAAGGTTGTTCGTTGTAAGTGAGTGTTCAAAATAAATGAAGGTACATCAAGAGTTGAGGATGCCAGGTACAAGGCACGATTAGTGGCTAAAGGTTATAGTTAGGTTCTAGGTGTAAACTTCATGGATGTGTATTTTCCAATTGTAAACCATAGCTTAATTAGAGCTTTGATTGGTATTGTGGCTAAGTATGGTTTGAGCTTGAGCGGTTGGATGTGAAAACAACATTCTTGCATGGAAAACTTGAGAAGGACATCTATATGCAACAACCAAAGGGTTTCATAGTTACTGGAAAGAAGGATTGTGTGTAAGTTGAAGAAGTCCATTCATGGCCTAAAGCCATCACTAAGGCAATGATATAAAAGGTTTGACTCATTCATGATTTTAAATGAACCAGTTATGATAGTTGTGTGCACTTTAGGAAGTGTGATGATAGGTCATTTACATATCTACTACTTTATATTGATGATATGTTGATAGCTACCATGTTAAAGAAAAGGTAGCGAAAATGAAAATTCAGCTCAGTTAAGAGTTTGATATGAAGGATATGAGAATAGCAAATAAGATTCTTGGAATAGAGATCTTGAGGGATATAAAGGCTAGCATATTATACTTGAGTCAGAAAGGGTACATTGAGAAAGTACTTCACATGTTTGATATGTTGAGTGCAAAGGTTATCGTGCTCCCGCCCACTTTAAGCTGTCATTTGCTTTTTGTCCACAATCAGATGAAAACATTGATTATATGTCACAGGTTTCTTATGCAAGTGTAGTTGGATCGCTAATGTACGCTATGGTTTGTACACGCCCAAATTTAGCATGTATAGTCAGTGTAGTTCGTAGGTACATGGCAAATTTTGGTAAGAAATATTGGAAAATAGTAAATTGGATATTTAAGTACTTGCGTGGCTCTACTAATACTTGCTTGCATTTTGGGAGAAATACAAATAAAGTTATTGGGTATGTTAATTTAGATTATGCAGGAGATCTTGTTAAAAGGAGATCACTTATAGGGAATGTGTTTAATATTGAGGGTTGTGCTATCGAAGGCTACATTACAGAATACAATGGCATTATCTACTATTGAGGTAGAGTCCATAATTATTATAGAGGCTTGTAAGGAAGCTATGTGGTTAAGGGGGTTGTTGGTAAAATTAGTGAATACTTCCATATGTCTATAGTTTATTGTGATAGTCAGAGTGCTATTTTCTGAAGAATGATCAGATGTTTCACGAGAGTACAAACTACATTGATGTGAGGTATCACTTTGTACGTGATATGATTGCTCGTGGTGATATTATAGTGAGCAAGGTTGATACCAAGGAGAACCCTGCTAATATGTTGACAAATACATTTCCTATTGCCAAGTTTGAGCATTGCTTGGACTTAGTTGGCATTTGTTGTTCAATTAGCCTTTAGGGGCTTGTGAAATCAGAAGCAATTAGTTGCAATGATTTTGACAAACAGATGATTGCTATGCAGGAGGAGATGCAATCACTTTATAAGAATAGCACATGTGATTTACTGAAATTACCCAAGGAGAAAAAGGTTGTTCGTTGTAAGTGAGTGTTCAAAAGAAATGAAGGTACATCAAGAGTTGAGGATGCCAGGTACAAGGCAAGATTAGTGGCTAAAGGTTATAGTTAGGTTCTAGGTGTAAACTTCATGGATGTGTATTTTCCAATTGTAAACCATAGCTTAATTAGAGCTTTGATTGGTATTGTGGCTAAGTATGGTTTAAGCTTGAGTGGTTGGATTTGAAAACAACATTCTTGCATGGAAAACTTGAGAAGGACATATATATGCAACAACCAAAGGGTTTCATAGTTACTGGAAAGAAGGATTGTGTGTAAGTTGAAGAAGTCCATTCATGGCCTAAAGCCATCACTAAGGCAATGATTATTAGCCTTTAGGGGCTTGTGAAAGATGTGCAGAATTGCTTGTTGAAAAGTGAAGAATAATTATTTTCTTAGGATTTTTTGTGCCAAGGTAAAAATTTGTTGAATTGTGACCCAAATTTCATTAGAAAATGATGTTTTAGTTGAAAAGTAATTGGTACTGTCAAAATATGGATTTGACATGTTTTAGATAGAGATGGGGGCGTCCAAGTGCCATTCCGGGTGCCTGGTGCCATTCGGAGTGATTTGGAGGTTTTTATCGTGAGACACAGCACCTAAGCGCTATGGTTGCAACTCTTGAGTGTTATCTTCGCCGCTCGCTAGCCAGAGCTATGGCACTCGAGCGACGGTGTTATCAATTTAGAAACGGTTTCACGATTTTGATTAATTTCTTGATTCTTATCTTATCTAAAACATTAGAATTGAGGTCCTATTTATGCTCCACGTCTTGTATCATCTTCATAACATTAGAAAAAAACGTTAGAATTGCTTGATAGTGCCTCAGATCTTGTAACAACAATCATTGATCTTGATTCTGATCTAGTGAATTCTCCTCTTCTGCTTATGATTTTTTCAATTTTGGATTTTCACGTAAAGTCTTGGAGTTCTTATTTGTGATTGATTTATTTCATCTTACAATTTATCTTGCTTCATTCACAACAAACAATATGAACTCGAAGCTTTATTAATTCATACTTTCTATGTTACATTTCATAGGGAACCTTGAGGTTGTGAATAAGTCCTAGGAAAGTTATAGATGCATTCACGTACTCTTACTAACATGGCTATTACCTTGGGTTCTTATTGATGTTGTTTAGCCTCTGGTTGAAATTATTATTTGAAAACTCTTTTTTATATACTCATTTTCAACTACACATTCACCCCAAAAAATATTTCTCCACTTCTTAACTATATATTCTCTTAAAAATCTCTATTCAAAATATTATTTTTTTTCCAAATAATGAATGTCAATTATTTTTCTTCTACATACTCATTTTCATTTAAACAATAAAATATTCTGTCTATAAATCCAAACTTTTTCCCTACTTTCTAATCACACATTTACCTAAAAATAACTATTTAAATTTATTCCAAATTATGATTGTCAAAGAGGGGCTTAAATTAATGGACTTTTCTTAATTATTGTAGGTATTATTAGTGTTCTAAAATGCGCGCTTAGGAGGCTGCCTAGGTGTGCCTTGGCGTGATGCAATGCCAAACCGCCAAACCAAGTGGCTTGGCGTCTTATTTAGCAGTCAACGATTGTCATTGACCGCTAATACGTGCCTAGGTGCAATTATGCGTGCCTTGTCATCCTTTTTTTAATTTTTTTAAAATCTTGGATTGCAGAGGGTTGTGATGATGATGATTGAGGAGGAGTATGATGGAGTGAAAAATAATATCTTACAACCATCGAGAGGTACTAGAAATGCTCATAATGAAATAAGGGAGCCCGAAGAAGAGAATTTTGTATCAGAAGACACGGAGGACAAATTAGATGAAGAAGAGGATATTGAATTGAAGTCCGATAAATAGTTATATAAGATTTAAGTTCCTATACTATTTATTTAATATTTTGTATTTAAATTTGAAACTTATCTTTTTGTTAGAAAGTTTGAAAAAAAAATGTATAAAGTTCCTATAAATCTTTTTAAATGTTTAGTAAGTATTATTTTTAATTATTAAATGATTTTTTAATTGATTAAAATTTAAAAAAATATTAAAATAAGAAAACGCCTTTTTACGCCTAAACCTCGCATAGGCTCGCCTAGTCCATAGCTTGGCCTCCGCGCATCGCCACGCGTTACGCCTTTTAGAACATTGGGTATTATACTGTCTTTACATGTATAATAGGCATCTAGAACTTGTTTTAGCCTCTTTTTTTTGCTCAAAATGAATTTTTGTATAGTATTTTTGATAGAAAATATAAGGTTAAAAAGTAAAAATAAAATTTTTTTGAATTTGCGTGTAATATTATTTTATTGAAAAATATGAGATTGAAAATTAGAGAAAGAAAAATATATTTTGAAAATAATTCGGACAAGTAAGTTACTAATTTTAAGGTGGACATCACACTCTTCACAAGTAGGTAAAACTAGTAAAGTCGATTGCCTAAGTTGAGCTCGTGTACTTGTGAAAGATTGATAGTATGAGCTCAATAACTTATTATTTTATTTTATTTTTTTTGTGGTTCCATGCTCTCTAAGTGGAAAGATAAAAATTACAAGTCCCAAAACATAAAATGTTTGGGAACATTATTGTTAAGAAAAAAATAAAAGATTGACAAAAAATATAAAGTAATAACTAAGAACTGCCTTAACAAATTTTCATAAGCAATATTGCTATTTCTTTTGAGAAATATTTTGCAATTAAAGTCGACGTACTTGTTGTTTAAGAGTTTTAATGTGATTTTATTGTTACTCAATGATGATGGTCGAATGTTATAAAAAGCTTAACCTTCTTCGTTGAACCATTTCACATGAGATGATTAAATCTAATTATATACTAATCCGATATAATGAGAGATGTAGGCCAAATGTTTTTAATGATAAAGACGGAACATAACTGCATCACCATTTTTGCCGATTGCCGTTTTGTTAGGAAAAATGTGGATCAATGTTGGCTTGCAACTAAAGTGAAATTGAGAAAAATGCAACTAAAAATTGATGCAAATATTTAGGTGGTTCACTTAATTTAGGCTACGTCCAAGAGCAAGTATATGAAAATTTCACTATAGTAGAAAAATTACAATAACCTTCTCTCTAAATACAAAGAGATAACAAAAACTAATCTCTCTTATAATAGGAGAAGCAAGTAGGAAACACTAAAGAAAAATCAATAATTTTTTCTTCATAGTTTTACCTGTCTCTCTACTATATATAGCAGATAAATGATTACTTTCTTCACCTCTCTACAACTTCTTGTATGCATTTCTCTTCAGCTTTCATCCTCTATTTATAGTAAAATTTACCACTTACCTCATTAATTTCATATCAAATTTCAACAAAATTGAGTGCCTTTCTTTGTAAAAATTATGGTGAAGAGAAGCCAAAGACATTTCTACCTTAGCATTAAATGCAAGAGTGGCTTGCATTTAATGCATGCAACATGCCTTTTTCTCAAGTCACAATGTGGCTTTACAAGCCAATATTTCTACCACTTAAAGTGACTTTTGTTGTAATCTTTCTATTCTTGTTACACTTGTCATTTCTATGTTATTTACGTTTTTCTAGGCCAATAGAGGATAACACCATGTAAACTTGCCGGTACTAATTTTTTTGTTAACATATCTGCTAGATTGTCGCGTGTATAGATTTTCTGTATATCTACAATTTCTTTCTCAACTATTTCTCGAATAAAGTGATATTGCACTTGAATATGCTTTATCTTTGGGTGAAATGTTGGATTCTTTGTCATGTGCAAAGCGGTCTGACTATCACAAAATAAAACATTATTATCTTGTTTGTATCCGAGCTCCTCCATTACTATTTGCAACCAGATTGCCTTTTGCTAGTTTGTGTAGTTGCCACGTATTCTATCTCTATAGTAGAAGTAGCCATGATAGAATGCAGTTTCGAAAACTAGGTTACAGTTCCTCCGACAAAAGTGAACACTTAACCTGTGGTGGATTTGCTTTTGTCAAGATCATGTGCATAATCTGAATCAACATGGCCTATGACGGTAAATCTGATCCTCCATAACATAATGTAGCAGTTGAAGTACCCTTGATATATCTCAAGATCCTCTTTACTGTACTTCGATGCTCATTATCAAGATTTTCCATTTATCGACTAACCATTTCCACTGCTTGTGCAATGTCTAATCTTGTATAGATCATAGCAAACAATAAGCTATCCACTGCTGATGTGTACCATATTCAGAAATCTCCATTCTATCTGCTTTGTTTCTAGACTTATACTTGAGGATAATTTGAAATTAATAGGTAGAGGGCTAGAAATAAGTACCAAGATTAAACTTAAATCTCTCTTAAGGGAAATGTCAAGAGTTCGAATACTGGGAACGCGATAGAAATCCATGAGGGGTAAGATGGATTAGGATCTCCTAAAGTGGACAGTACGCAAATTAACAACTTAGGCAAAGAGGCTGAGTCGTTACAAGTAAATCTTTCTATTATTTATGCCTCGATAAATTTGCATCCCTAGAATCTTTTTTGCTTGTACCAAGTCCTTCATTTCAAACTCCTTAGCCAAATGTGCCTTCAAGTCTTTAATAGAATCTTTGTTGGGGTCTGCTACCAAGATGTCATCAACATACAACATTTGAATAATAGAACCATTGTCTCTAAATCTCATGTAGTAAGTACGATGATCTGAACTGAGTTTGTTGTATCCAAAGCTCGTGATGAAGGAATCAAATCTCTAATACCAACATTTCGGCACATGTTTGAGACTGTATAGAGATTTGTTCAATCTGCAGACCATGTTTTCTTTCCCTTTTTCTTCAAAACCTTTTTGGTTGGAACATACAAATTTCTTCTTCAATTTTTCACGAAGAAATGCAGTTTTCACATCTAACTGCTCCAGGTGTAAGTCAAATGTAGCACATATTGCCAAGACTACTCAAACTGTTGTGAGTAGAACCACAAGAGAAAATATTTCGTTGAAGTCAATACATTCTTTCTAAGCATATCCCTTTACCACCAGTCTTGCACGATACCGCTCTACTTGATCATTGCAATCTCATTTGATTTTGCAGACCCATTTATTATCAATGGGTTTCCTTCCTTGTGGTAGTGGAACAAGTTCCATATTTATTTTTATAAAAATCTTCAATTTTTTCTAGCATTACTACCATCCACTAAGAAGCTTCTTAGCGATTTATAACCTCATGGAAAGTTTATGGCTCTCCATCTTCTGTCAGTAAGCAGTATACAACATTTCCCTCCATAATGTACTCTAAGTGCCAAGTTGGTTCTCTCCTCTTTCGAGTTGATCACTGAACTTCTGAAGTACTAGACTCAACTTGTTCTTCATGCTCTAGTGCTGCTTCAAAAGAAAATAGAATTTTTTTTCTTTTTTATCTTTAATTTCAATTGTAGTTGTCTTGATTTCTCTTTTACAGTGCTATCATTTTATTTTTCCTGTACCTTACCTCTTCAAATATTATATCTCTATTGATTATCACCTTGTGGGCAATGGGATCCCAAAGGCGGGTACCCTTTGACTCCATCAACATACTCTAAGAAAATACATTTTCTAGATTCTAGATCCAGCTTTCATATTTCTTGGAATTGTACATAACATACACATGACTTCCAAATAAATGCATAGAATAACTTGGCTAGCCCTACAATTCTCAAAATCGCTCTTGTTCTTTCTAACAATGTGGTGGTCATCCGCTCTGCCACTCTATTTTGCTGTGGAGTGTATGTCATTGTGAACTATCTCTTGATACTTTCTTGTTGATGCAAGTTACCAAATTTATAACTAGTATATTCTCCATTTCCGTCATCAAACACTTGATCTTCTTTTTGTATTCGAGCTCCACACGAGCTTTAAGTATTTTGAAGACCAACGATCTCCAAAGCATAATCATTCCCTATAAACATAGTACCTCTGAAGATAGGTTCATATTGATGGAACCATCTTCTTCTTGGTGTCATGTGCAATGTAGCTCATGAGTCCATAAGCCAGACATCAGAAAGCTTCTTCCTACCTTCAACAACTGTTCTTACTTCAATGTTTAAAATTTCACTATCATCTGAAGTTCTTACTACACAATCCTGAGCTTGACAACTCAGGACCTTTTACTTTAGCTTCTTCATTCTTTTTGAGACTCCAACAATTCCTTTTTAGGTGCCCTTTCTTACCACGATAATGAAAATTGGCATTTTTCCTACTTCTAGATTCTGATCTACTCTGATTATGACTCCTACTGGTGCCACATTCCGTTGATCTTCCTCTTGTTGTCGTCGAAGCTTTTGCCTGTTGTGAGCTTATAAATTTTTCATGTTCTTTGCCAACTTTCTTCTTTAAGAACCGCAACTGCAACATTATTGAAGACTAGACTTTCTGTATTATTGGTTAAGTTGATGATAAGTTTATTATACGAATCTAATAAATTTTGAAGTAAAACCTCAGCATGTGAGCTATGAAACTTAAGTGTTGAGGGTGTTGATGGGGTTAGTCACCGTAGTTTACTTTTGTTGTGTAATTATTCGGCATCATATAGCTTTATTAGCATATCACATATTTCTTTGGTCGTCTTTTTCTCCGCTATTCTTGACAATACTCCTTGGGCTAGTGCTATGTGTAAATTAGCAATTGCATTACCATCCATCTCATTCCACTTGACATCATCAGTGATCTTCGTGGGCCTCTGTCCAATTGTGTTGCCAAGCAATTATCTTTTCTCAAAACTGCTTTCATTCTTATTTTCCACAATGATAAATTGTTCTCATTGAACTTTTCAATCTCATATTTTGTCATCATTTTATTCACGGTCAAAAAATAATACTGTGCACGCAAATAGTGAATAATGACCTTACACAAAACCGTGCTTTGATACCATTGTTACGAAAAAAAAAGTAGGTCAATGTTAGCTTGCAACTAAAGTGGAATAGAGATGAATGCTGTTAAAATAGACAAAAATATTTACGTGGTTCATTGCTATCTCCACCTCTCTACAAATTGTTGTGTGCATTTTTCTACGGATTTCATCCTCTATTTAACGTTAAAATTTGCTACCTACCTCATTAATTACAAACCAAAATTTCAACAAAAATTGGCTGCCTTTCTCTATAAAAATTACGACTGAAAAGAGGCCAAGACATTTTTTCCACCTTCTCATTGAATGCAAGCCTAATGCATGCAAAACACCTTTTTCCCAAGTCAAACAAATGTGGCTTTACCAGCCAACACATTTTCCATTCGCCCATAAAATAACTTCCACGTAAATCTTACTTAAATTGAACTTTTTAAGTTGAGGCAACTATGCTCAATTTATCATCAAATGAAAAAACCAACTGCGAGCCCCAGGTTCATAACAATGGGGCCACTAAAATAAATGGAGCCCAATTATTTGACCCATGCTAGCTTACCCAGTTCTTTATTACTCGTTGCCTCATGTTTTCAAAATGAAAATTTAGTTTTGCTTTGAAAATTGTTGAGATGATTACAAGTAGATACTTGGTGATCGTTGACGACTAGGGTTATTGGGGAGGAAATACAAGGAAGTGGCCAACTGACCCAACCATATTTTCATAGTAGCATTTGACCACTGAAAAAAAGTTAAAAAACATAAAAGGTTGAGTCAAATACCAAAATTCAAAAATACTTCCATCTTCTACCAACTGTTTGAGAGGAGAGGAAAAATAAATTTCAAATTACAGACATGGTTCACATTCGGGATCCAGTCGAAGAAGCATCCTCACAGTCAACCCAACGTCGACCACCACACACCGACCATTATCTTCAACAATGTCAATTATTTTTGGAGATTATGAGATTGATTTTTTATTTATTGTGTTTTAAATTGTTATGTATAATGTTTATTCTTCATTTTTTAAGTTGATTATTAGGTGTAGTAGAGATTTATGTGTATATATTACATTTTGGAACTTTAATCTCGTCGAAAATGGCGATCACCATTTCCGAAGAGATAATAGTCGATTTGGCCGACTATAAGCATAGTCAGCCGGGCCTTTAACAGTCGGTCTTGGGCCAACTACAAGGCCTCCTTTTTTCCTAGTTGGTCTTTAACAGTTGCCCCAAAGGCCCTTTTTTCTATTTTCTTTTCAATTTAAAAATTATTTTTAATTCTTTTCTTTTTAATGATAAAATATAAATATAAATTTTTTAATTTTAATTATATAATAT
>CAIGRB010105112.1:0-14543 GCA_903798255.1 Fraxinus quadrangulata | reverse complement strand
TAAACTGTTTTTAATGATAGTGAATTACTGTAGTGGTGGAAGAGAACGTAGTCTCACATTGAGGTGAATCTCTATAAATCTTACGTGTTCTTAATTGTTTATTTTCTTTCTTTAAATTGATTGCTCATGGTGGGATAGAATTGAGGTTTATAATTCTCAACACTTGCTACCATTAATATTGAGAGAGCTTGTTAATCTTGTCTCATAATTCTTTACTCTTATGGAAATTAAGGTCAGAGAGCTTTTTAAGAAGGAAAGCACCCTGGAGTACAAGGCAGAGTGGGTGTCTATTCTTGAAAGATCACAGGAAGGTGCTTATCTTTGGGTAAGTTCGAGATGAAGGCTATCTATTTAAGTAGTGTACATTTATAGATATATATGGAGGCTGCTCAGCTTATAATTTTCTTGCATTATTCATGAAATTGCTGGTTGCTATAAACTACTTATTAGGGACATCAGGCAAAAAATACTCGAGCACAGTTGGTGTGATCGATCTTGGAGGTGGATCGGTGCAGATGGCTTATGCTATCACAAAAGAAGGTGCTGCCAATGCCCCCGTGGCAAAGGATGCATATGTTCTCGAAAAGAACATTGTTGGAACAACATATTACGTTTATTCTCACAGGTCTCGTTTCTCCAAATGTGTCCTAGTACTCCTGCCAACGTGTGGGTAGGGAGGGGCATCATTTGCATTTTCTCTTCCTCGGTTTAAAAGTATACACGACATTAATACTTGATAAATTGTCTTCAGTTACTTGAACTACGGACTTAAAGCAGCTCGAGCTCAAAGTCTGAAGCTTTCTGGTGGCCATGGCAATCCATGTGTCACAAATGGTTATAAGGGTACGTATTTAGGTATTTAACAGTTACCCAAACAAGCTCGTATGCTATATTATATTCGTAGCTATACGTTTAGGATAGTTATTGACCCATCCTCCGATAATTTATGTCATGATTAATAACTATATTGAACGCTGCTTGATATGCATAATCTTGATTCTTTTTCAAAAGGAACATACGATTATTCCGGGGTGATTTATAATGTATCGGCTCCATTATCTGGAACAAGCCTAAGGAGATGCAGAGCATTAACTGGAGAAGTACTTAAACTTGATGCACCTTGCCCATACAGAAACTGCTCATTTGATGGCGTTTGGAATGGTGGAGGTGGCGATGGCCGGAAGAATCTTTATGTTGCATCATTCTTCTATGACACTGCTGTTGGGGTACGTAAAAATAGATGAACTAGTTTGATCTCGATGAAATCATTATCCAAATTTTGCCTTTTGAGATCTTATTTTAGGATTGTAGACAACGTATATTCAAATAATTCTTAGTCATATATGATAGGTGAAAATATGATGCCTATGGTGTATGTCAAATTGAAATATACTAGTAGATACAATATTAATACTGTGCTATAAAACATGAAATCTTGTAACAAATTTGTTGAAAATTTAGTTTAAATAAACAACCAACAAGGAAGACGGTAAAATTATACAGATTTCTAGTCTGATCTAACAAAAATTATATTCTTCTTTGTTGTAAGTGTATGAAATGCCTTGGGTGGTATCTTCAAACTTTTGTGTTTTATATGCTGATGTGATCAACTGAATCCATCTATCAATAATTACTGTCATAATCATTTTGTTGATCATAAAATTGCTCAACTGAGTTTCTCAGCTGTTGCACATTCTTTTCAATTTGAAGACTACTTGCAATTTAATGTGTCTGCTTTGAAAGACATTATACATGTATGTTTAAGATATCACCTTTATTCTATTTCATACGTAAAGAAGCCATCGAAATTCCTGATCTTGCTGGAGATTCGTCCTGAAAATGGCTGTCTTGGTATAGTCTTCTTCTTTTGCCAACCATCCATAAATCGAATTCTTTCAGTTATCTCTATCGAAAAATTCCTTTCTTACCTTATTATTGTTGAAGTAAAAAATTCTGTCCATTTCTACTACATCCATTAGATTTTTCATGACATCAACTGTTATCTTCCGAATTATGTAGCAACATCAGTTCAAAAGCCTTGTTTTTTTCAAATAGTCCCTCAATTCATTTTTTTTTAATTCTGTAATTCTTGTACGAATATTTAAAATTGATATATGTGAAAGTACTATAGACCATGGTCTCATTGTTAAAAAATTGTTTATACATATTTTTTAATTCCCCTTCAATGATCTTGTTTGTATTTAGATAAAAGCCATGATCAGAATTTTATTTTTAGCAAATTCTTCAAACTCTATGAATCTTGAACCATGATCAATCACGATCTCTCATCTCCTTTGTGAATCTTTATCTACCGCAATCTTTCAACACCACACTTTTCCAACCGTCTAGGCTCCAATGATAATCCACACAAGAGAACAAGAATGAGATATTAGGATTTTTATATCTTCTTTTGTGCTAACACAATTATGAATGATGTAATTTTGTTGTAATGAAAAACTCAAATCGTAATTGTTTATGTATAGATGTTTAAGTGGGTTTGATCCACCCACTAAACATGAGTCGGAATATTAGTTAATTAATTCAATTAATCAAACTTCGCTCATAAATGAACAATTCAATAAATTAATTCTACAAATGTCCCACTCTTGTCAATTAGTTAATTCTTAATTTCATTCTTGTAGTTTGTGTGCGATCCATTAGGTCCCCAATTAATATGTTGGATGACGTGAATCATTTTCTTAATCTAATCAAAATAAGATAACTTAAAATTTCCCTTTTAATATATCATTAATTAATATTCATCATCTCTTATTAAGATCTAATAATGTGAAAGGTCAATATATGTGATGTGAAATGTTACGTGGTGTGGCAACACCAAATTAGTTTGTTTATCGAGGAACTATAATCTTATCGTCAATTTAATTCGATCAATTATGATATATGGAGACATGTCAATCTCAATTAATCATTCATATCTTTCATCCCCTCTTAAGTTAATGATTGTTGAAATTCTTTTTGACTTATGAACTCACGTTGACCAAGAATCTTGATATCAACTTTAGTGGATGGAACGCATGTCATTTATCTCTTATTATCTAAGAGTGACAATTTTCTATTGATCATTCACAACATTTATATGATTATTGTCATATCCAAACGATGTTGTATTAGTGACTCTAGGAAAAGCAATATCTAACATACCAAAGTATGACTGACCTCATATATGATATTATGACTACTGCTAAAGGACCAGTTCTACTATCGAATATTAGAGATTAATTATGACAATGAGATAGTTATCCTTATGGAATATTTATAGAGGATCTTCAATATTTTGTTTTCTTAACAAAATATTCGCGTTTTTATTTAAATGTCTCTATATTTTAACTTGTGAGTTATAAGTGAGAAGTGCCACACGTGCTACTCTATATGTAATAACGATATTCATATCTCGTTACTATCTACGATCACGGATAATTTAGGATTTAGTCATATCTAATTTGTATCTCACAATCACAACTCCTTGTAATTAACGAATTACCAAGACTTATATCTACAGATTCTATTGATCAGAATAATTATGCAATTAAACAATAGACCCGCCTAAATAAAATACATCAATCATATTTAAAATGTTTACGTCCTAAAACCAATTATACTTAGGGTATCACACTTACAAACTCCCACTTGAACTAAATCTAATAACTCATGTATCTAATATTATAAGAGTCTATATGATGATTACGTTTATGTTGCGACAACGACTTTGTCAGTAGATCTGCAATATTATCATAAATGAGAACTCGTTCTATCTTCACATCATTTATTTGTATGATCTTTCTGATAAGATGATACAATCTTAACACATGTTTGGATTGTTGATGAGATATTGATTGTGTCGCTTACGATGACTCCAATGTTATCATAGTACAAAAGTATACGAACAACAAGGGTAGGAACTATTCAAAGCTTATTAATAAACTTCATGATCGAGACTGCTTCCTTTGTTGCTTCGAAAGCAGCAATGTACTTTGCTTCTGTTGATGAGTCAACAATTGTTTCCTATTTGGAACCTTTTCAACGAATCACTCTATTATTAAGAGTAAGCACATATTATGATTGAGATTTGCTTTTATTCCTTGTTAGACTAGAAGCTAGCATCAGTGTATCCCTGAACTCCCAGTTCATTTCGTGTATATATTAAGAACACATCCTTTGTTTTTCTTGAATACTTAATGATGTTCTTATCAACTATCTGGTATTTCTCACCAAGGTTTCCTTGAAGCTTGCTTGTAACATTTCAGCATATGAGACATCTGATCTCATACATAGCATCACATACATGATAGATCCTATTGTTGACGTATAGGAAATCTTATCCACGTGATCTCTCTCATCATATGTTTTGGGATGCATATCCTTTAAGAGATAAATCCCATACAGCATGGAATACAGTCTTCTCTTGGATTCTTTTATATTAAATAATTTTAAGATTTTATTTATTTACATACATTGAGATAAACCAAGCAATTTTCTAGATATGTCTTTGTAGATCTTGATATCTAAAAATATAAGATGCATCTTCCATATTTTTCATGAATAAATTCTTTGACAACCATAATTTTACAAAATGAAGCATAGGGATGTTTCCCATGAATAATAAGTCATCTATATATAATATTTTGAATACAGTAGCGCTCCCACTTATCTTTTTGTAAAACGATTCTTTATTTTTTTAATAAAATCAAACTTTTTGTCTCATAAAAGCGAAGATTTTAGCCCTGAGACTTGTTTCAACCCATATATAAATTGGTCAAGCTTGCATATCTTGTTAGCATCATTGGATTCAAAATCCTCGAATTGTATCAAATACACTTCATCTTATGAATTTCCATTAAGGAATGAGGTTTTAACATTCATTTACCGTATCTCATAGTCATGATATGTAACTATAGCAAGTAATATTCGAATGAAATTAAGCATGACTACAAATGAAAAGGTTTTATCAAAGTCAAATCCTTATCTTTGTTTGTAACATTTGGCTACTAGCCTTGCCTTATATTTATGAACATTACCATCCATGTCGATCTTTTTCTTGTAAACTTATTTACAGCCTATGAGTTTCATCTCTTTAGGCAGGCCGACCAAAATTCAAACATTTTTTACATACATTGAATTCATCGTGGATTCCATGATTTCTGCCATCTCTTTGAGTCAACAATTGACTTTGCTTCTACCTAATTAGCAGTTTCACCGTCATCAATTAGTAATGTCTAATTAGTAATCTTAAATCCATAATTCTTAGAAGGTCGAATGATCTTCCTAGATTTATGCATAGTCAGTGTGTCCTCGAGAGTCATTACTTCCTGATCATAAGTTTGGCCCTTAGCTTGTGTGGGATCAGATTCAGGTTCATTTAATTGATCAACTATATCTGTGAATTCTTGAGTCTCTAAAGTTCTAATTTGCTCCCATTTTTTTCTCCTGAAAATGAATTCTTTCTCTAAGAAGGCGATATGTCTTGAGATACAAACTTTCTTTTCAATGGGATTAGAAAATTAATATCTAATTGTCTCTATTGAGTATACCAAAAATATGTATTTATCATATATATCTATAATTTATTTGATTAAGTGTGCTTACATAAGTATCATAATCTCAAACTTTTATATGAGACTAATTGGGCATTCAATATTTTCGTAACTTGTATTGAGTTTTGTTGATTGATTTAGATGGAACACGATTTAGTGTGTAACACGCATTATTCAGCAAATGATTCCAAAATGATTTTGAGAGCTCTGCATGGCTCATCATAGATTGCCTCATATCCAATAGTGTGTGATTTCTCTTTTTAGATACATCATTGTGTTGCGATGTATTTGCATGGCTCATCATAGATCGCATCATATCCAATAGTGTGCTATTTATCTTTTCCGATACATCATTATGTTGCAATTTATGCGACGAAGTCCACTACGAGATAGTCTCATTCTCCTTTAAATAATCTAGAAATTCACCTTTCAGATATTCTCCACCTCGATCTGATCTTAGTGTGAGAATATCTTTACCTATTTGTTTTTCTAATTTTAGCTTGAATTCCTTGGATTTTTTCAAGAGTTTCGTACTTGAGTTTAATCGAATTTACATAATCATATCTGTAATAGTCTCATTAAAAGTGATGAAATAAGATAAACCCCCTCTAGTAGTAATTAACATAGTTCCACATACATCAGCATGTACTAGGCTCAATAATTGTATGACTCTTTCTCCATTTCTAGGAATAGAATTTTTCGTTATCTTACCATCAAGCATGATTTGTATTTGTCAGATGGTTCAAAATTAGTTGATCTCAAATATTCATCTCTATGTAATTTGGAAATGTGTTTCTCATTAATATAACCTAGTCTTCAATGTCAACGATATGTATCATTTAGGTTATCGCTTTTATCCTTTCTATTTTTTATACTCATAATAGAAGAATCATTATTTAGAATATAAATGTCATTATTTAATTTAGCACAACTATAAAATATCTTATCAAGATAAAATGAACAATTGTCCTTAACATTAATTGTAAAACCATTCATGTCTAAACATGAGATTAAAATAATGTTTTTGGTAATAGTGGGAATAAAATAACAATTCTTTAATTCTAATACTAAGTTCGAAAGCAATGGTAATAAATATGTTCCCACAGTTAATGCAGTAACCTTTGCTCCATTTTCTACACACAGGTCAACTTCTCCCTTCTGCAACCTCAATAACAAATGTACCTAAAGTAGAAGTTTGAAAATACTTTTTTCCCCTCAAGATACGAGGTAAGGCCTACGTTCTTCTTCCAATGAGCTTTCTTTCCACAATTATAGCAAGGCTTAATAGACTTGAAATTGTCCTTCTTTGACTGCCTTCTTAGATCTTGGTTTTGAACATTCCCAGCCAATTTCAATTCTTTGTGATAGCATAGCTACAATTCATATTGCCAATAATCTCTTCTGCCATTATTATTAAGCACATTGAAAATTGATTGTTATTTTGATCAAGAGAAGATTCAAAATGGCTTCTGTAATGCCCAGAAATCTAATAATCCGGCGCGTTATGAAGCACGAGTTCTTTAACGTTAATCTCAAAAATATGAGATTAAATAAAGTTTTTAAATTAGAATTTATTCAATCAAAACTTTATAATCTCAACATTTTTTTAACATATAAACTTAAAAAATACAGAACAAAATAATTTGGAATGAGTTAAAAAAAAAAAAAAAAAAGCAAGCTGAAACAGTTTTATATAGGTGCGTAGTGAGCTTGCAAAAATTATTTGACCTAACAAAACTTAACGAAAGTTTATGAAATTTTAGAGGAAAGTATAAAACTCATACAAGTAAACATAGAAAATTTGGGATCCCGATGAAAATGTTTGAAGCACGAAATTATTTTTCGAATAGGCTAGTATGTGTTTCCCGAATCTGACTGCCACCGTTTATTAAAATTGCGACAATAAATTCTATTGGACTCCAATTGACCTGTTTTCAATTGCATATGACAGATACCTCACAAGGGACCATTCTCCAATTAATAACATGCCAAAATTCTAAATATACCAATCGTAGTACAATTTTAAAAACAGTGGTAGAATGTTGGAATTTACTAAAATACATGTTCAAACATTAAAATTCTTCCGTCTCAAAACATGAATTTAAACTACAATTTCGGGGACGCTCCAATGATTATTAAACATAAAAGTGACAATCTAAAATATAAGAAATAAAGTTCTCTAAAAATAACATATGTCATTCATGCTGAGCCACCTCAAGCTCTCTGATTACTCTGAAAGGTTAAATATGATTGAGCATCTTAAAGAAATACTCAACATGCTACACATGCTATATGAACATAATAATTATTTAATCATGTATCATTACATATTGCCTTCATAAATAAGCAAATCGATGATCAAACAACTCAATTAAAGTTCTTATGAGCCTCTGCAATCATCGGTTAAACATATAATCTTTCTAGCATCATCATTTAAAAGAAACCCTTAAAAGCACTTCATATACTTCATGAGAAAATTTAATGAATGACATGCTTAAATGAAAATTTAATTTATATCAAAAAACTTTGCGTAGGGATCTTACATTAGCTCGTGGTGATGGCAAAGTGTCTATGTTGAACCGAATTCCTTTGCAATTAAATATTAAAAATGACACACACAAAAGAATATGTTGGCCTATGATATTATTGATGAATTCTTGTTAAATGACGTGAATAAAAAGCTTTGGTATACCCAATCTTCTATTAAAAATGGAAACTATAGTCCCATTAATCAGGATTTGATGTCCAATTGGATTAGGACTTCTATTAATTCCTATCAACCCAACAACATAAATTAGCTTCAATAATATAAAATAACATCTTAATTTTATTGAAATCTACACATGAGCTAGAATCTAGGATTAAGTCAAATAGTTCCTAGAACAATTTGAAGTCTATCAAGAGAAACTAAGGGGATGTTCTCTTTGTGTTTCAATTTTGTATTTTGAGTTTTGAATTCATTTTGAGTTTTGTGTTTTGAGTGTTCATTGTGAGATTGTTGAAAATGTGTTCTTTTTAGCATTTTGAAAAATTATTTTCAGAAATCAAAAATTGGAAAGCCCGTTCTCTTTCTTTTCCTCTTCTCTCGTCTCTCTCTCTTCTTCCACTCCTATCTATCCACGAGCAGCGACGGTGGCTGCGATCGGTGCGTAGTGTGCGATGGTGGTTGGTTGTGGCTGCGATCGTCGGCGGCTTCATCTTTTTTTTTTTTTCAACTATGGCAATGGTTCGTTGTGGCTGTGGAGGTGGTGTGTGGTGGTTTTGGGTGCGTGGTGTGCGACGGTTGTGTGGTACAGGTAGTGGTTGTGCAATGGTGTTTGGGCGCATGGCTGTGGCGGTGGTTTTTGGGTATGGCGATGGTTGTGGCCGTGGTGGTGGTGGTGGATCTGTGGTGATTTTGGCGATTTCTGTGGTGGTGGATCTGGCGATTGTGTGCTTGCAGATTTTGTGGTAGTGGCTGTAGTGGATGGTGGTGGTGGATCTGACGATTGTGTGGTGATGGTGTGGCGTGGTGTGGTGCAGGCGACGGTGGTGGTGGTTAGGGTAATGTTGTGGCGACGGCAGTGACGGTGGTTTTTGTGGTCGTGTGGTGTAGGCGGCGATGGTGGTGGTTGAGGCGACGGCTTTGGTTGTGATTGGATTTTCTTTGTAAATTTTTAACTTGTTTTCAAAAACACGTTTTCGAAATAGGAAAAAGAATGAGTTTTCACTGTTTTGAAAAATCGAAAACAGAAAACGACTTGAAAACGGTAAAGAGAACAAGCTTCAATTGGCTGAAAATTGATAAAGATTGAATTCAAAAACATAATTTTATTTTTATTTGAATATATTAATAAATGGTTCCCCAGTCAAACAGTGAAACTATACACGCAAATTGGCTGGAAATGATGAAATTCAACTTATCTAGTGCGACCAAAATTAGTTAATTGCTTGATTAACTTTAATTAAAATAGGACTCCCTTTGAACTACAATAACTTAGACCTAACTTGTCACAAATAATTTTTTCTTGAGTACGAAATTCGCCATTTAATATGAGCTTCAAAACAAGCCCAATATCGATATGAAATTTTTTGCTAGATGAATACTTGATTATTTGGTCGAAAGCTAAAATTTTGACATAAAAACTTATTTTTAAATTAATCCCTTGATATCTCAAAATTAACAAAACATGCCAAGATGAATAAATGAAATTTTATTTTTGGTTGCTACAATCCTCCCCAATTAAAATAATTTCATCCTTTAAATTCGATTTACTTGATTAAGGAGGTATATGTACTTAGCTAAAACATCTACTTCTCTCTTCCATGTAGCCTCGTCTCTCCCATGTCCATCCCACTGGACTTTGACTAATGGCACTTCTCGATTTCTCAAAATGTGTACCTTCCTCTCTAAAACCATTACAGGTGCTTCTGCATGAGTCATATCACTTTGCACGTCCAATAACTAGACATTAACCACGTGACTTGGATCGTAGATGTACTTTCTCAACGTAGAAACATGAAATATGTCATGCGTTGCCGATAGCTCAAGTGGCAGTGCCAAATATTATGCTATGTTTCCAACCTTTTCGAAGATCTCAAATGGGCCGATAAACTCTATTTCAACATACCTTTCTTTCCAAATCGTAGTATCCCTTTTGTCAGGGTAACCTTGAGAAATAATTTATCTCCAACCTCAAATTCTAGTTCTTTTCTTCTCTTATCTACGTAACTCTTTTAGCGATCCTGAGCTATCGTAATCCTCATTCTGATCTTATCAATAGCCTCCACAATCTTCTCAATAACTTCTGGACCCAAAATTCTCCTCTCACCAACCTCATCCTAAAATATTGACGAATGACATCTTCAGCCATACAATACGTCATATAGTACCATGCCGATAGTAGCTTGAAAATTAATATTGTATGCAAACTCAACTGACGGCAAATGGTTTTCCCATTTACCACCGAAGCCTAATATTAATGCTCTCAACATATCTTCTAGTATTTGGATAGTTTCCTTCTGACTGTCCACCAGTTTGAGGTTGATTATAAGTGTATTTATACACTTATTCAGGACGTAAAATAACGAAATTTGATAGTTCTTTTGACAAAATATATTCTAAATTATTGTATTTTATGTTTAATAGGTGAAATTCTATGAATGGAAAAGAAATTGAAGGAAATAAGCAAGAGGTGAAGAAAAATGACAAAATCCAAAGTACAAGAACTAACTTGCATTACATGAAAGAATTGAGGATTTGGAAAGCAAACATTAATTAATTGGGCCTCAACTTAAATGGACTTTTGTGGGATTAAAAAAATTAGGTTATACACACACACACACACACACACACACACACACAGAGTCAGATAAAGAAAAAAGAAGAAGAAAGAAAAGGAGACACACAGAAAATAGGGGTAGGAAATTGAGGAGATTTTGATTTAATAATACAATTGGTGGCAGAAACAGAGGCAACAAACATAATTAATTCCTGATTTGTTCACGTTTAGTTAATTTTTGGTGATGTCGTCCACTTTTGAGTGTTTAATTTCAATATTATGTTAGGCTAAATTTTTACATTGCTAAGATATAGATAAATCCTTGTTTTGAAGTTTTTAATATTAATTAATTATTTGGTTTAGATTGCTTTTCAATTAATTGGTCATTAGTTGAATTGTTTGTGAATTTTATTATCATCGAGAGAGGTAATAGGATCGTTAGCACATAGTAATAAATATTGTAAGGTTCGACAGAGAATAGAGATATATACATTTATGCCTTGCATGGTTTTTTTTAGATTTTCTAGCTCGTTTAATGTTTTCTTATATATTGATATATTTTATAGAGATATAAAAAGGTCGTATATAAGAGTAGATTTAATTGCTATTGAGAGAAGATTTTAAATAAAATTGGAACTTCTACCAACTCATATGATAACAAATGGTTATTTTAATTATTGTACTCAAAGTGGATTAACAAGAGGAATTCTACATCTTAGCAATACATCTCAAAAACTTGATTATCTTTTATTTTGATCTCTAGTACGTAATAAATTAGACATAGAATTATTACAAATCATTATTGCTATTCGATTAAGGTTATTTTAACTTTAACTTGATAAAACACATAGTCCTCGTGGGTTCGACACTTTACACACTACTATATTACTTAATCACGATCCCGTTCACTTGTGGATTTTCAAACGGTCAGGCAATAATCATGAAATGCTGCTAAACACCAAGAGAATGCTAACAAAGCATTTCGACATGAAAGACATGGGTGTGGCTAATGTGATACTAAGGATTAAGATCTCTAGAACACCGATATAGAAATGTCACATATAGGATTAAATTTAATTGCTATTGCAATAAGCTTTTAAATAAATTTGGAACTTCAACCGACTCGCATGATAACAAAGAGTCATTTTAATTGTTGTACTAAAAATGGATTAACAAGAGAGATTCTACATCTTAGCAATGCATCTCGAAAAGTTGATAAACATTTACTTTGATTTCTAGTACAAGATAAGTTAGACCTAGATTTATTACAAGTCATTATTGCTATTCGATTAAGGGTATTATTAACTTTAACTCGATAAAATACGTAGTCCTCGTGGGTTCCAACACTCTAAATACTACTATATTACTTGATCACGATCACATTCACTTGCGGGTTTTCAAATGGTCAAGTTTTTAGAGCCATTGTCGGAGATTACTGTTTTTGATATGTCTAGTTAATTTTAACTTTAATATGAGTTTTACTTTTTTTTGTAGTTTATTAAAAAAAATATAGTGGTTCCTACTTACTTTTTCAAGACTTTGTATGCGAAGTTCGAGAATCGGTGATCTTGCTCTTGACCCGGAGATCGAACGAACATTCAACTTTCAAAAAAGACAACGGTTGGAAACACACCAAAAACAGAAAGAGAAAGATATGGTAGAGGGAAATCCGAATCAAATAGTCATAGGGGCTAATCTGGAAGCAGCACAACCGAATATGGCTGCAGCTAATGAAAATGTAAGACTAATGGGAGAGTATATAGTTCCACCGGTTGTGGAAAGTCAATCTAGCATAGTATATTCGACGTTTGGTCAAGAAAATATCCACCTGAGGACTGATGTGATCAACATGTTCCAAAACATGCTACAATTCTTTGGGAGAGCTTCGAAGAATTCCAACGCTCATATATCAAGATTTCTGGACATGTGTGCAACTATAGAGTATCCAGGGGTGTCCAGTGAAGTAATTAGACTGAGGCTTTTCCTATACACCTCGAGAGACTCAGCCAGAGAGTGGTTAGACACTTGTCCACTTCTGAGCATCACTATATGGAACAAATTGAGTTAGAAATTTCTTAGCAAATATTTTTCACCGAAAAGGATTGCAAAGCTGAGGGACGAGATTACCACATTCCAACAACTGGACTCAGAATGCTATTCAGATGCTTGGGAACGATACAAGGGTTTACTCCACCAATGTCCACAACACGGATTGCATAAATGACTTTAGGTGCAATACTTCCATATTGGTCTGAATCTGATAAGCAAGGCTAACGTAGACTCCGCATGCGATGGTTCTATCACAAAAAGAACCGCGGATCAAGTCTACCAAATCATGGAGGATCTGGCATTCACTAGTGCACTTTGGCCTACTGAAAGAACGAGTGGAAAGAGAGCTGTTGGGGTATTCGAAGTTGATTAGCACAGTTGCCATCATTGGCATAGAAGGTAGATCAGATGAATGTAACCCAGACAATAGGACCAAAATGTAAACATTGTAGAGAGAACAACGAGAGTATTGATTATAATGAGGATCTCCTTTTGTTCAAACAGTGGAGGATGTGAACTACATTCAAAAATTTCAAAGGCAATAATGCAATCCAAATCCTAACACCTATTTATTAGCTAGGCTGGAGAAACCACCCAAGTTTTCAGTGGAGCAATAACCAGGGTGCTTAGACCGCACCACAGCAAACTGCACCGGTAGGTTCTCAGCAGAATGAGAAGAAGTCTTCATTAGAAGATCTTGTAACTAAGTTGGCGAAAATATCTACTCAACACATGCAGTGTATGGATAAGAGCTTGCAAGTTCAGGGAACTGCCATAAAAAATTAGAAAAATCAGATGGGATAGATAGCAAAGACACTTTTAGATAGACTACCAGGAGCATTGCCTAGTGACATCTAAACGAATCCAAAGGAGCACTGCAAGGCTATAACAAACTACTCGCAGTGGGGTACAATTACCTGAGATAAATGTGAAGAGAATAATTGCTATAAAAGAGAAAATATCTAACCTGGTTGAGGAGCACTTGAAGGAATTTGAGCAGTACAAAGAACAAGAGAAAGAATCAAATGATCCAAAGGTTAAGATAACCGCCTACACCAAAGAAATCGTTCAACCATTCCCATTTCCACATAGGCTATAGAAGCATAAGCTGGACAAGCAGTTTCCAAAATTCCTTAAGGTATTCGAAAAACTACATATCAATATACCATTTGTGGATGCACTTCCACAAATGCCCAACGACGCAAAATTCATGAAGGAGGTACTTACAAACAAGAATAAATTGGAGGAGTTGGGGACGGTTATGTTGAACGAAGAATGCAGTATCATTCTACAAAATAAGCTTCCAACTAAACTAAAGGACCCAGGGAGTTTTACTATCCCTTGTACTATTGGTGACATTACATTTGATAAGGTTCTTTGTGATTTAGGCTCTAGCATTAACTTTATGCATTACTCTATTTTTAGGAAACTAAATTTAGGAGAGGTAAGGACAACATTGATCTCTTTGTAGTTGGCAGATAGGTTCGTAAAATTTCCTAGAGGAATTATTGAAGATATACTGGTAAAGGTAGATAAATTTGTCAACCCGACGGATTTCGTCCTTTTGGACATGGTTGAGAAGGACAAGGACGTGTCATTAATATTGGGGAGACCATTTCTTGCAACATGTCGGGCCTTAAAAAATGTTCAAAGTGGACAATTGATGCTGCGATTGAATGAT
>CAIGRB010105072.1:26109-36888 GCA_903798255.1 Fraxinus quadrangulata | reverse complement strand
CTCGTTTAATTCATCTCTTTCTAATTTTTACATTTCAGTAAGTCATATTTTGTACTTATTTTGATACTCATATCTTGGTTTCAGTAATTAACAGTTATTTCATAAATTCCATATATTCAACTTTTGAGTATGTGTTAATCACTCTCACTTCCACCGATTCTACTTGAATTAAATCATTATTTCAACTTTCAAAGTTTATTTTCCCAAACAATAGCAAATCATTTGTATGTTAATATGATATCTTGTCACTTGTATTGTTCTCTTAGTTTTTCAATTTCTTTTCTTGAAGGTGAACTAAACAAGTAATGATTTGATGCATGATACGAGGGCAAGTCCGAGCAAGAATTCATTGATCGTTGAGGAAGGGTATATGATTAGGTCGTGAGTGAAGCGGATCAAATAAGCGATGAGACTACTTGCTCAAGTCACGGTGGAGAAACATTAATCAGACAAGAAAGAGACAAGTTTCATGTTGGACATGGGAGATGAAACGAAAAGGAGCAACTTGATTCAAGTAATGGATGGAGAAGTTTGACGGAACAACTATGCGACACATAGTTGTTCAGGGCATGCGGTTGCATAACCCTTTACCGATGCCACAGAGGATAAGGTTAGATGATCTATGCGGCCGCATTGTATATTTTCGACCGCAAATTTTGAAAAATTCGTGCAATCTTCTATTTTAGTTAAAACTTTATTTTGTGATATCTTTTTTTATTTTTAAGGTTTAATTCATTTTTAAGTAGATTTTATGGGTTCCATATAAATATGACTCAGTTCATTCATTGTAAAACATACAATTTAAGTAGGTTTGTGGTTTAAAAGTTTACTTAATGAACTAGGCGTTTTAAGTGATGATTGTATACTCTCATAGTCAATTTACTATTCATCTATATAAAAATCCTATGTTTCATACACGCTCTAAATATATAGATGTTAGACTGTATTTTATTAGAGATGTAGTATCTTAAGAATTGATAAAACTTGAGAACAAGCATTTAAATTATAACCTTGTATCTATGGGCACTAAGGTGCTTCCCCTAGTAAAGTTTAGAAGTTGCCTTACACTTCTAAACATTGGAAAATGTATGTGATATTTCAATTTTATTTGAAATCACGCTGTACAACTACAATACATTTTTCTTTTCTCATTTTGCAAGTGTATTTATATGTGTTCTAAAATGTGCGAATATGCTTCGCGTATGTGCACATATCCTCGATGCGTTTTCGAAATGCATCACATATGAGATATACATATGATAATGCGGTCAACGCATTTCGTTGACCGCATATGCGCGCAAATTCTTCAAATTAAAGAAAGTAAATTGAATATAAATTAAAATCTAAATTAAAGTCAATAATTAATATAATCATAAGTTTATGAAATTCATAACTTTTTAACCACACGATCTTTCAATTTTTTATCAAAATCTACTAAAGAACTGATTTCAACTAAACCAAACAGTGGCTTAATACATTTTTATTTTGTTCTATACGTTAAAAGAGAATTTAATTTGTATAGCTCGATTATTTGAGTATGGATGTTTGGTTATTTTTGTGCGGTTTGCGTTGGATATTTAATTGAATAATGCTCTTATTTTCATGGACAATTGGTTAACGATTTAAATATTTTGAATTGTATTCTTTGGCTCTATAAATATTATCGGCTCTTCTAATAAACATATAAAGTTGCCTCCCAGGTAGAATGTTGGGCAAATTATTGTCAAACTACCCTTGAACGATGATGTTAAGCAGTTTAAATTATATTTTATAGGTCTTGGCCAATTAATAAAATTATATCAACATACAAATTTGAATCCGAAAACAATTATTTGCTCCTTGGAATGTCCTTTTAATTTATCCAGGCCCATTCACCATTAGTTAGCCCATCTACCAATAGGTGGCCCTCTTCTTGATTACCCGGAATCTGTATATTGTGCCTGTGACTCAGGGTTAGACCTTTTGTGTGCAATATTGTTATTGAGGCAGCTGTTTCCCTATTTTTCTCTCTTCGTGCTTAAGATCTTCACATACAGTCATCCTCTTCTTCGTGTTACATATTGCAGCCACAATAGTGTGTCCTTTGTAGATATATTAAATTGGCAAATGGAGTGAATACATAGTTGTGGGTTTGATCTTGTCCGGTTGGTGTTGTTTGGGAAGGATTGGTTTAAATTGAGCCCGAAAATCACCTAATTGAAGTTCTTGGCGTCTTCTTCCGCAACAAACTAGAATCAGAGCTCCTAGATGTGGGATTTCCGGCCAAAATCAGATCTGAAGGCGAGGGCGACGAGCTACAGATCTTCATAGACCGAACTTTTTTAAAATTTCAGAATTTTATTGTTTTGCTGAAATTATTATATTTAATTTCTGATTTCATTTTTCTGTTTTCCAGGTAGTTTTTTGATAGCAAGACGGATTTTTTGGACAAATCTTGATTTGTGTTGTGTGCTTATTTTTTTCACAAAAACTGTTGAAAAAGAAACTATAAAAATAAATAATAGAATAAATAATTTCGTATATCTCCGTTATTATGGACCGACATATTGATCCACTCTAGTAAATTGACTTATCCTTTTAATTTATGTACTAACAAGCCGTATGAGCTGGTCATTAGGATTTGAGTTACAAGTAACCATTGCCTATATTAAATTTTAGGAATAATTTGCTCTAAATTGTTGCTTGCTTGAAGTTTTTTTTATTTGGTAAAAGTAGCTTGTATTCTTGTTTAATATAAATGTCATTCGAGTATGAGAAACTGTTTAGTTGGCATACCATTTTTGTTGCACTATTTTTTCCATTAGGATACTTCGTCCTTACCCACTTGAACATCATCTTAATCTGAAATCTTGAATCTCATGAATTCATGAGAACCTAGAATTGTGTATATTGCATGTTGACTTTAGGACTACTCTATGTGATTTCATTGTGATTCCATGCATTATATTTTATTGATCCGTGTTCTTAAAATGAAAACTCACAATTTTGGTTTAGAAATTTTCACAGGAAAATAAAATTTTCAATTTGGCAATAAAAATGAGTTATTTTGATTCAACGAAAAAATTTCAAAAGTCATAGAAGACAATTTTTCTGCTGATTTATCGAAAGAACAAAAAGATGATTTGATGAGTTTACTTACACTACAAATATTTTATACTTATTAGACATCGTTTTGAGAAAAATTGGTAAACATAAAACAAAAAAAGAACTTCGAAAAAAAATGGAGGACAAGTTTGCTCCTAATATGCTTTATTTACTCGAGTGATTTTCAATTTTAAAATTGATCCTTCAAAGAAAACTTGATAATAATTTGAATGTTTTTAATAAACTCGTTCAAGATATTGTTAACTGTAAAGAAAATGTGTTGAAATCTATAAAGCAATAATTTTGCTTAATTCCATACATGACGCTTACAAGGAAGTTAAGAATGCTACTAAGTATGGTATAAATACCTTAACAATTGAAATTGTCATTGATTCTCTTAAGAGTAAAAAGATGGATATTAAACCTGAAAAACAAGATAAGAGAAGTGGTGAAATTTACATGATGAGAGGTAGAACATAGTTTTGGCAAAACAATCACGATGGATATCAAAGCAGTAGTGAGTCAAATAGTAATGAAGATAAAAAGAAAGGTAAAAGTCAGAGTAGATCTAAATTTAGGTCCAAGATTAAACGGTGCTATGGATGTAGGAACACAGAGCATTTTATAAAAGATTGTTATAAAAAGAAAAATAAACAAAAGGGTAATGAGAGAGATGAAATAAATGTTGTCTTCTACTACTAATTTTGAGTATGGTGAAGTCTATATGGTAACGAGTTACGTTTGAAAAGATTGCTGAATTGAATCTAACTACTAATCTCATTTGCATAATGGTTACTTGATTCCAATGCAACTTTTCATGTGATATATAATAATGATTGGATTGAAAACTTGCATGAATCAAATGATGGACATATTGTACTGTGTGACAATTTTGCATATAATGTTGTTGGAATTGGTGGAGTTACTTTAAAGTTGGACACTAGTTTTATGTATAATTTAAAAAAGGTTAGATATATTTCTGAATTGTCTAGGAATTTAATTTTAGTAGGAAAGTTTGAGAAAGCTAATTTGACCGGTAAAATTGAAAATGGAGCTTTAAAAATGATTAAAGGTGCACTTGTTTCTATTACGAGAATAAGGAAAAATGATATATATGTCACTACAGGAGAAGTCATAAGAAATTTAAATTCGTTTATCTCTTATGCCAAAGTTGATCATGCACATAAATGACATAATAGCTTTGCGCATGTAGATATTAACGTGCTTAAGCTACTTAATGAAAAATGTGCATTTAGTAATGTTTGTGTGTCTGATTTGTCATTTTGTGATCACTGTGTGCTTGATAAAATCATAGGTGTTCATTCTCCAAGGGTGTTCACAAAATTAAAGGTATCCTTGAATATATGCATTCAGGCTTGTCGGGTCCAGCTGGTAATCCCACCTAGGGTGGAAATAGGTATTTCCCATCTATAATTGATGATCACTCGACGAAAGTGTGTGTTTATCTTTTAAAAGAAAGTTTGACACTTTTCATAATTTTAATAATTGAAAAAGACAAGTTGATAATCAAACTGGTAAAAGGATTAAGTTCTTGAGAATTGATAACAGCCTAGAGTTTTGTAACATTGAATTTGATAATACGAGTAAAGAAAATGGAATGACGGGACATAGACCAATCCCTTACACTTACCAACAGAATGTGGTAGCAGAAAGGATAAATATAACTTATTAAAGTTAGGTGCATGATGCTAAGTTCTGGAGTTTCAAAGTAATTTTAGGGTGAAGCTATTATGACTTCTTGTTATTTGATTAATTTGAATTCATCTGTGATATTGAATGGTGATATTCCTCATGAAAAATAGTCTTGGAAGTTAATTGATTATTATATGTTTAGGGCTTTTAGTTGTGCTGCATTTTCTTATCATTGTAAGGGAAAACTTGAACTTAAAGTTAGAAAATGTATTTTTTTAGGTTATCATGAAAGTGTTAAGGGTTATAGGTTAAGGAATAGAAGCCAAAAGTGGGTCAAGATTGTTATGAGTCGAGACATCACATTTAACAAGGCTGAGATGTCTTGTTTAAGAATTGATTCTGAACTTATAAATGAAAAAAGAGCAAGAAAAAGAGAATGATCAATTGAAGGTGGAGTAAGGAAATTGAGTACATGTGTCCCCATTTCCTCTAATAAGGTAGAGACTCAAATTCATCAACTTGAGGTCGAAAATGGTGAGGAAGTAGTGATAAAAGAGTATCGTGAGGAGGAAAACCCCTTAGCGGATTATAACTTAATTAGAGTCAGAGAGAGAAGACAAACTAGAGAGTCTAGAAGATTCAGATAAGAATCCGAGTTAGCTTTTGCATATGCTACCTATGAGGGGCTAGTTGATAGAGTGCCAATCAACCTTTCAGTAAGCGATGAAGAGTGAACAATTAGAAGAGTGCCTAAATCTAAAAATAAGTCAATTGTTGATTGTAAGTAGGTTTTAAGGTTAAAGAGGGTATTAGTATATTTGAAACCTTCAAGTTTAAGACTATGTTAGTTGCTAGAAGATACACACGGAATGAGGATATTGATTATAATGAGATTTTTCACCAGTTGTTAAGTATACTACAATTAGAGTCATGCTTGTATTTGTTGCATATCTTGAATCGAAATTTGAACGACTTGATGTGAGAACTGCTTTTTACATGGTGAACTTGATAAACAAATCTTTATAAATCAATCTAAGGGTTTTTAGGACAAACGAAAACCTGATCATGTGTGTTTCCTTAAGAGGTCTATGTATGGCCTAAAACAGTCCCCTAGATAGTAGTATAAAAGATTGGACTCTTTTGTACTATCTATAGAGTTTCAAAGAAGTAACCTTGATCATTGACTGTACTTCCAACATGATGATGCTAATAATGACAACTTGTTTTTATTTTTCTATGTTGATGATATGCTCTTAGTTGGTTCATTTTCTAAATGGATAAGTAAGATAAAAATAAACTTGAATGGTGAATTTGACATGAAAGACCAAGGTAAAGCTAAAAGATTCCTAAAAATGGAAATTGAAAGAGATATGTCAAATTAAGTGTTGTTTTTGCATCAAACTTCCTATGTTTTAAAAGTATTAAAAAGATTTGGCATCAAACTTGTTACCTTACCTTTAACTAATCATTTTGTATTATCTAAAAATTAGACTCCAAGTAATAGTGAAAAAAGAAGTAGAATACTAGAGTAGATTCTATATTCTTATATGGCTGGGTCTATTATGTATTTGATGGTTTGCACTAGATCGGATTTAACTTTTGCTGTTAGTACTTTTTGTAGGTACATGTCTAATCCAAATCCCAAATATTAAGAAACTTTAAAATGGCTATTTAGGTATTTGAAGGTGACTAGTGATGTATGTTTAAAGTTTGGTTCAATAAAGGAGTAAAATTGAGAGGTTTTGTTGATATGCGTTCACTTTGTCTAACTCATGCATTAGTTGGAAATCACAATTACAACATATAATTGCACTATCCATGATCGAGTCAGAATATATTGCTACCACTGAAACAATTAAGGAGGATTTGTAGCTTAGGGGCTTACTCTGTGAACATTGTGTTTTGAATGATTATATGGTGGTATATTCAGATAGTCAATCTACTATATATCTATGTAAAAATCATATTTTTCATTAACGCAAAAAGCACATTGACATTAGAACACATTTCATTAGAAATATTGTATTACGAGAGCTGATAAGACATAAAAAAGTTCAATCACAATATAACCCCTAAGATATGGACACTAAGATGTTGCCATTGATGAAGTTTTTTGAAGCTGTAAGGATCTTCTAAATATCAATAGAGGTAAATAATTTCCATATTTATTGGTTCTCCTTTTAGGGCTGTCACTAATGAGTGATAACTTTTTTTTCTTGTAAGTTATTTGACACCAAGGTGGAGGTTTGTAAGGCAAATTGTTGTCAAACGACTTCTTGGATGATGATGTTAAAAGGCTTACATGATATTTCATAAGCCTAGTGAAATTGTATCAACACACAAATTTGATAGCCTAATATTTAATCCTTGTAAGGTCCTTTTAATTTATCCAGGCCAGCTCGCCATTAGTTGACCCATCTACATTTAGTTGGCCTTCTTCCTGATTGCCGTAAATCTATATATTGTGCCTATGACTTAGAGTGAAACAATGTGTGTGCAATATTGTTATTGAGGCAACTGTTACCCTATTTTTCTCTCTTTGTCCTTGAGATCTTCACATAGGACTCCTCTTCTTCGTGTTACATATTATAGGCCACCAAAGTGCGTTCTTTATGGATATATTAAATTGGGCAACCAGGGTGAATACATAGTTGTGGGTTTGAGCTTGTCTGTTGTGTACTGTTTAGGACAGATTGATTTAAATTAAGCTCGAAAATCACCTAATTGAAGTTCTTGGAGCCTTCTTCCGCAACAAAACATTTGTTAGAGTAAGGATACATATAGTACTACAATGTATTATCAAAATAACCAAGTCAAAATTTTGCATTTATATCATTAAGTTCTTTACACATTTTATCGAACACCTATGGGGTGATGTAATATCAACCATGTTATTAGCATAAAATAATCAAGGATTAAATTTCAGCTCAAATCAGCACATAAACATCAAATACTAAGGAGGATATTCCATCTCAACTTCAATAAAAATATATTTAGTCACATAAATGCTTTACATGTGAAAAATTGCAACACTCTATGCATGATCAACATATATATTATATTATATCCACGTATTAAGTGGCACGAACATAATAGAAGGGTCCTACATTGGATTGCACCAATTAATCAAGCAATCCCTTTTTCCATTATCCCATCTTGGCCCATTCTACTCCCTATATATTTGTGAGTTTATTTCACAAAAAGGAACGTTCATTCTAATCCTAATCAAACTCTTTTCATCATCTCTTGCACTCTCATTCGACTGTTAATTTGACCGTCTGAGTACAAATGACCATCAGACCTTTTTCTCAATTGGTGGCATTTTCTTCTAACGAGGTGTTCCAGTGTGTAGATGATACTTGCGTAGAGAGAAGGTGGTCGGAATTCTGTTTGAGCATCTTTTGAGGTCAACAAAATTGATGACATCTGTGAAAATCGATCCATGTTCTACAGCGCACTAAAACCCATAGGAAAAAGGATAATTTTCCGACAGTTTTTCCAAAAAAATGGCAAAGACAGTAACCAGAGATGAAGAAAAATGGCCACATCAAGCTGATTTATAAAGATGAACATTTTCAGCATGAAAATTGAAAAACCTAGCACAAAATGAAAAAGAAAGCCACTAAAAAAGGTGAAGAAATGGGTTGAAAAATCCATCATGAAAAATGACCATTTCCGATTGATGGTTGAAAAAACCCACCATGAAATTGATTACAGTAAACAAAACGAAAATGATGATTTTTCGAGGAGTTCCGTCGACCAAAATGGAGAGCGATCGAGAAAATGTGGATTGATTTAACACACATTCACCTATGTTCTATACAAAAAATATATTTTGTGTGCTCCAGTGTGGTCAGCCATATTCAACATTTTTTCTTTGGAACAGATCAATACCAAATGAAACACAAACACTCGGGAAGAAATAAAAATCTAGGGGGAGCCAATTTTTATATAAAAGATATACTACTAAGAAGAAAAGCAATGGGCTGGAATTTTCCATTTTTAGAAGCAGCATTGAAGCCAACTATCATCTTCCAACACGACATTCTTACACAATTTCTTGTAGTCATTTTCTTCTTTGCATCTCATACCTAGGGTTCATCAGAAACCAATGCGATGCCAAAATTAGATCGAAGCATCGATGTGGGATGCCACAACAGAATCATTTTTTTCGGTTAAGGCTTCTACATCTGAGTCTATTCTTGCCTCTTTTAGACACCATTGAAGCAATCGCTACATCTCATGAAAAACTCCGATGACTGACAATTTACACAGTGGACAACAGTATACAGTTCTAGCTTTTGTCAAACATTAACCCATGTTTGAGCTCTATTATAATTAGTATTAAGGAAAAAAATGTATTTTATAATAGTGATTGTTCAAGAAAATATATTTCGAATTACCACTACAAGCATAGGTTCGTTAATAAGCAATAAAGTGAATTTTGAGTCCAAGTATCGTCCCACAAAATTGATTAGTTAAATTTTAATTATCACGACCTTAATTGAAGCAAGAATAATATGATGTATTTGTTTGGGACAAAATTATGATTAAATGAATCTACTTATACAATTATGAGTAAATTAATTAAACTAAATGCAAATTGATGTATTTAATAGACGACAAACGTATTAGGATCCCGAATTCCAGTGTAATAATCTTTTTTAACCTTAATTCTATATTTTGACAATACAATTGAATTTTCAGGAATCAATGTTCATATTTAATTTAACAATCTATTTCGAGTAATGTTAAACCTACTCTCATATATGACCCACTACACTTCTGTGACGGATGCGAATATACAAAAGTGTATGAATTTTTATGAACACTTAAAGATTTATGTAGAGTATAGCGGTATATTTCTATCCCATATTGAACCCTATGATAGTTATATACGTCGATCATATTTCTCTTCGTTCGAATGTATAAAATAGGCCACCACATTTATACAACTACTGTGCACAATGATTGTGGAGAAAAGAAAATCATATAAATAATTCAATATCCAAAAACGTTTAGGATCGGACGACCATTGTGAGAAAAGAAAATCATATAAATCATTCAATGTCCAAAAACGTTTAAGATCGGGCGATTGCCCGATCAATATAACTGGGCAGCTGTCCAGTTATAGAAACTTCAAGAATTTTTCTTTAAGCCATTTTCTTCATTCTTTCTTCTATCTTTGTCCTTCACATCTGTATTTCAACTTTTACTCAAATGTATATTAGTCCCCAAACTTCCATCAATTGGCCAATTGATCATTCTTTCCTTTTCAATTGCTCAGAAATGGATCCAAAATTGAAATAAGATAAAATTAACCTAAATTAATTAAAATCCAATACTAAAATGACACAAAAGTTTAGTAATATGGTTCAAATAAGTGCACAAAATACACTTATCAGTGATTTTTTTTTAGAATGTGCGGTTAAAAAATAAAAGTTTTGGATTATGTTAATATTATTTTGTTGGAGAATGCGTAGTCGAAATGAAGAAAGAGGAAAATGCAGTTTGAGATTAATGGAATCCAAACATGGGCTGGATTTTGTTGGAGACATGAGGTTGATGGTAGCGTCTCTTTCAAACCAAAATATGTTGTCCATTCAACCTTTCGCAAAGTGATTTACTAGTATCGAAAATAAGCTTTTGCAGCAATTTATCCTTCTTACATTTTTTGCAACTCTTCAAATTTTGGGGATCACGTGCTACTCGCTACCTTCTTGTTGGGCTGGATTGGCCCATTAAGTGTGGGTTTTCTTTCTTCAAATTCTGGCCCAATAATTCATCATAAAGAAGGCTTGAAAGTCTTTTTTGGACTCGATTTGGATCATAAGGAATCGGGCCTAGAGATTTATTTTCTTTGGGCTAATAGCTTCGCAGCTTACTTTAAATGCTTCAGCCTCCAGGGCTTTTGAATGGACTGCACTGAATTATTTCTTTGGGGTAATTAGGCCCACTACCCTAAAAAAATGACTAATTAGAAAACTACCCTTAAAATTAGCTAAAACCCTTTCACCGTAAATAATTCGCAATATACCCCCC
>CAIGRB010105072.1:3565-26006 GCA_903798255.1 Fraxinus quadrangulata | reverse complement strand
GTAAATAATACGCAATATACCCCCCAAAACCTTAGAAATCCTCAAATCAAAAGCCATAATTTCGGCCAAAACTCCAAGGTGATGAAAGTTCTGTAAGGTGGGGATCAATGGATTTTCCCACAGGTGATGTCAGATCTTCTGCTCAAATAAAATCACGTTATTTAGGGAAATACAAACACCAGTTTCTGATTCAACCAAGCTCCCTAAATCCAAACTGGGAAAAATTGTTTTAGATGCTATTGATGTGCACCAAATAACTGTGAGCTCGGATTGAAGCTCGATAACCCCCCTACTTCTAAAGACGCTCTCACTAAGCTATTGAAGGTGGAAATTTATGTTTAATTTTTTATTTTGTTTGAGGTTTTGTTTTGTGTGAATTCTGAGTTTTGTTGCTTGGTTTCCATTTGTGGAAGTCCGCTTGTAATTTGTGATATGTATTGTTTTGTGTAAAATTGGGTTTGGATTATGATTCCTGCTCTCGATGCTTTATTTCTTTATGGGGAGAAAATAAGTGAGTCGAGTCTCTATTCTAGACTCTTAACTGAGGTTTGGCAAAAAAAAGAAAAGAAAAAAAAATTAATCTTTTGCTTTCCCCCTCGCTCAGTGAAATTTATACTCTTTTCTCATTTTTTTGAATCAGGAAGGTTTACTGTGAAGATTAAAAAAAATGTAGAAATTGCTTGCTTAATTTTTTGTGCTTCACCTTGCCTCAGAAACGTTTTTAACAGCATGTATGTGTCTACTGGTTTCTTTCTGTGGCCTAAACAAAAAGAAGACATTATTCTCATATGTATTGTTAAATTTTGTTAATTACTTCTTCTTTTTCTAGCGACTAGCAAGCTCCTCGTACATCTATTAATTTCTATTGTACATTTTTCAAATTTCCAAAGTTGCAAAATTTATCTTCTCCATATGCCTGCGTGTGTATTTCAACAGGTCTATTTATATATTTAAGAGCATGTTTAGCTAAGCTTATTAGGTGCTTATAAGTTATAAGCTCAGCCAAACATGCTACAAGTGTTGGACCAAATAACTGCTGGTACGGTATTGGAACCTATGGAGAAGCCACCTACTGACTTAGTTGTGATGCTTGATGGAGTGTCCTCCTACATGCCGTGAGCTGAGGCACCTTCTTTTGACAATAATTTTGTGTTTGACATGGATGGTGAAGTGGTTCCAACCCTGGACAGTTTAGGGATGGTTCTATTCAACTTTCGACATAATCTAATTTCCGAACTATATTAAAAAAGTGACATTGACTCGACTTTTTATTAAAAAGTGGTATAATGTCACTTTTATTAAAAAATGATACAATTCACCCAAAAAAGTGATCGGAGTTTCGTCACTTTTTTTTAGTGTTGTAACTTTTTTGAGTTTTTATCATTTTTTTAATTTCTATTACTTTATTGAATTGATTCCAAAGTTTTGATTAATGTTTTGTCATTTTTTTTAGTCGTCACCTTTTAAATTCCTATCACTTTATTAAATTGAATATAAGGTTTTGATTAGTGTTTTGCCACTTTTTGAAATTTTTGTGCCTTTTTATAATGTTTGTCACTTTTTTTCTATCACTTATTTAATTTTATGCATTACCATCAAGTGATGTCAAAGTTGTTCGTCAATTTTATAAAAGTAAGGTTGTGTCCCTTTTTAAAATTTTGTCACTTTTTTTAGTTTTTTGCCACCTTTCAAGTTTTTATCACTTTTTAAGAAGATAAAAAAAAATGAAATAATATGTTATATTTTCCTAACATAATCAGCATGTGGATTGACTTGGACGTGCTGATTATTTTAAGAACATGATTACTGGTGCCGCACAAATGGATGGTGCTATTTTGGTATTTGTCACTTTTTTGAGTTTGTTATTTTTTTGAGTTTGTATTACTTTTTGAGAATGTCTCACTTTTTTTCAGTTTTGTCACTTTTTTAAAAGAATTGTGTTAGGTTTTTTTAAAAAGTAAAAAAGTGACATTGTGTCACTTTTTCCATTTTACACAGTATTTTTTACTTTCTTTCATATGATTTTTCAAAACATCCATAATTTTAACGGTATTTTTGTAAGTACCCCTATTTCTTATTGGCCATCGCAATTGTACATCTTTCCTAGAGTGATGACCTTTATTAGGCCCGACTTGTTTTGCTTGTGCTATCTCCAATAGTGATCAGGGATCCCTGATTAGAGAAAATTATACCTATACCTAGTTTTAAAATACCATTTTCATAAATCAGGTATCTAGTTTCATAATATAAAAATTAGATTTTAATTAGAGATTTTAATTATTAATTATACATTTTTCATCCCCAATTTGTCCTCCACCTTCTCTATTCTTACTGTCGCTCTCTCTGACTCTTCTCATCTCCATCTCTCCACATCTTCCATTCTCTCCGTCTCTCCACCGCTAATCACCCCCATTCCATCGCCTTTTTTCTTTGCCTCATCGATAGCAACTCCTTTACAGATCTGTCCTTCTTCGTCCTCATCAACAATCTACATCTGCCTCGCGCGACAGCACCCATTGCCGCTCCTTGCAATTTGTTCAGTAGAATCCTCGGTGCAGATCCGCTATTCTGGTGTAATGGTGGTGCGATAGTGTGGCGGTGGGTGTCGGGTTTTCGCGTGCGTATGGATGGCGATGGGTGCGGTGGTGGATTTGCTATGAGGTTAGGTTGTGTTGTATGTTTGTGCGTGGGTGCGGCGGGTTGGCGGTGGGTGCGGTGGTGAGTTTTTTTTTTGTTTTGTTGTTGCATGTGCTTTTCATTTCCCCCAAACTCGTTCTCTATCTCGCTGCTCTCCCCTCTCTCGTTGCCATCACGACGATTGGTGGATGAATTTTTGTGTTTTTCATTTCCCCCAAACCTATTCTCTCTCTCTCTCGCTGTTCTCCTTTCTCTCGTCGCCATCATGACGATTGGTGGATGAATTTTTCAATTCATAATTTTCTATCACGATGATTAGTGGTGGTGGTACATCATGCAGTCGTGTTACTGCGGATTGTGGATTTAAAGTCGTGCTACTGCATATTGTAGATTTTTAATCACGATGATGAGTGGTGGTTGTACTACAGTGGATTGTGGATCTGAAGGTCGTGGCGGCGGTGCTTGTTTTTGTGCATTTGTGGGTGGTGGAGTTGGGCGTGCTATTGTGTGTGTGCTGATCTGTGTGTCCTGTGTTCTTTTGGCAGTGGTGGCGATAGTGACTGGTGGTGGTGATGGTTGTTTATGCAGTTGCGGGTGGTGGAGGTGGGCGATCTGTGGATATGTGTTGATCTGTGTGTGTTCTGTGATGTTTTGGCGGTGGTGGGAACAAAGGTCACTAGTGGTGCTGTGGAGATGGAGGTGTATGTTGCGGTGCAGTAGTGGTTTTTTGATGTCGGTGTTGTATGCGGTGTTGTGACGGTGGTCGTGGGTAGGATGAGATAGACGTCGTGTTTGTAACTAATTATTTGGTTAATTGTGACCAATAATTGGTTAATTTTTGACAAATTAATAATTTGTAACCTAAAAATTGTGACTGTAACTCACAATTTATTATGTTATAATTGAATTGTGACCAATAAAAGTTTTGATTTTGTGATTAATAAATAATTTGTGACTCATAAATTTTTTGATTCGTGATTGAGAAATAATATGTGACATATGAAATTATCGACCAAAAAAGAATATATGACATAAAAAATTGTCAATTTGTGACTATCTATAATTCGTGACTTATAATATTTTTGATTTTTTATCGATAAAAAATTGTGGACGTATAAATATTTTATTTATGATCGATTAACAAATTGTGACCTATAAAATTTTTGAATTGACTTAAAATGAGTCGTGATCAATAAATTTTTGATTCGTGACCGATGAATAATCTGTGACCTATAAAATCTTGATTCATGATTGCTTTGCAATGAATGAGTTCTGAGTTGTTAAGGTCACAGTTCACTGATCACATGTTTGAGTTCATAAGTCAGTCATTTTTTATAGGTCACAGATCATTATATACGGATCACAGATCAATATTAACGGATCATGTGTTGTTTACTTGTTTTGTAGTGTCGCTGTTCAAATTTACAGGTCACATTTTATATTAATAGTCACAGGTAACAATCAAAAGGTCAAAAATCATGTCAACTGTACACAAAAAAATGTAGGGGAGTTGTCGTCGGAATATTCGTCGGAGTTGGAATAATTGCTGAAATCGTGGCAATTGCCGGAATAAATCTGCGGCAGGACGGTCACCGGAGTAGGAGCAGTTGTCAAAACGATCGTTTGAGTAGAGTGGTAACGGTCGCCGAAATAGTTCCCGGAGCTGTATGGGTAGTGGAGGTGGGGTAGGTTACTTATATTGTATTAGAATTAAATATTTAATAATTTATTAATTCATAAATTGAAATTTAAACAAACCCGTTTTTTGAAATTTGAAATTTGTTTTTGTATTTTTGAAATGGATGATTCTTTATACCTGATTTATGTATTGTAGGCCTCCCCCCGATTATATAAATAATTCTAGAGATGAACTAGTCAACCCCCATGGCACACAAGTCAATATCAACAACAACTTATACAAAGGTGATCGAAGGTCAATCTTCGACTGACTTTCTATCTTAGAATTCGTTCAACAGTGGCTAATTTTATTCATACACATTGTCGCCTGTGAAGAGAAATTCAACATTATGAGATATCTTACGTGTTCTACAAGATGTGCGATTGAATCTTCAACTCAAAAGCAGCCATGGACAGCCCTTTATACTCTATCATAAAGGTGTTACTTGCTTTGGTTTTCTGCCACTACTACCTTTATCTCAGCGATTCTTGTTAATAATCATTAATACATGGAAAGTGCTCGGCCAAATACCTAATCGTATATTTGAAACCAATCCCTAACTCATGATTTTTATTATGGAAGGCGAGCCCTGGCTCGTGATTTCTTATTATCGAAGACAAGCTTGTAGTTTTCTTATTATCGAAGGTGAACCTTAGCTCGTGATTTTCTTATTATCAGAAAAATATGTTATGAGTCTTCATTCTTTGAATAAAGGAAAATGCGAAATTTTGAAGTGTTTACCCTTGAAAAATGAGCATCTTTGTGGTTCCAGCTGATGTGTTTGTTCTTGTAAAATGAGCTTTTCCTGGCCTTATCTCCGAGATACCTCGCTATATGAGATGTTTATTCATCGCTCTTTGAGATGCCTCGTTACACGAGATATTTATTCCTCACTCTTTGAGACGCCTTGTCACGCGAGATGCTTATTTCATGTTCTTCAAGATGGCTCGTAAGTGAAATATTTATTCCTCGCTCTTCTAGATACCTCGCAACGCGAGATGTTTATTCCTCGCTCTTCGAGATCTTTTATGAGCGTGGTTTACTCATTGTTTTAATGCGTCTTAAGCTTGATATTTTGATTGTCTTTAAGACTTTTTAGAACTTTTTAATTTGATGTGTTTTAATGTTGTTTTATAGGTTAGGTGAATTGATATGAATGATGCAAAACCTGGAGAAAAGAGTGATGTAAGCATGAATTTAGGAGAAGTTGATGTTGATTTGGTGAAACTCGATGTGTGGAAGCTAAATTGAAAGAAAGAAGTGAACAACAACAAAAATACTTAAACTCAAAGTTTGAGAACTCAATTGCAACTTTTTGATAGTTGATTCGACCACAAAATGATAATTAAAGATTGCGAGCAATCAATCTCATGCAATTAGAAGTCAAAAAATAGTGAAATATGATCAAAATATTTTCACAAATGAATTTTCAACTAAACAAATATATTCCAAAAATTTAACCAAAGACTGAGACCCATTTTTGACATAATAAACATTAGAATTGAAAAAGAGCTATTTCAAGTAAAGTTGTAGCCCTTTTAGTTATCTTTCCAATACATCTTGAATCGCTTCAATTAGATATCAGGAGAAAATGTTATGATAAAATACTAAAAGATATGTAGTGCTGATTGTTTACTCGAAAATGGGCACTGCGGCATCACCTTAGTAGTTCTCAAGCACTACAAAATGGGTGCCAGGTGTTTTAATTCTTTTAGAGTTCTTTTCAATGCCAATCTGACCCCAACTCTTTTAAGACTTCAAGATAATATAAATACAACCCTAGAGATCACTTTAAAGGAATTCAACAAGGCAAGAGGCAAGGGATCAATCAGGAGAAAATAGAGGCAACAACGAGAAGAAGAATTCAAGCTCTAAACCAATTTTTAATTCCTCTTTTCTTCATTTTTATTTTTATTTTTGAATTGATTATATCTCTTTCATCTATCATGAACAAAACTTCTAATCTAGGGTTTGAAGTAACCAACTTGAGATTATGTTTTAATTTTATTTAGTTATTTTTTTGAAATTTTCCATTCCATTTATTTGTGTACTTTATTCTCCATTCTTTCAATTAATTGGTCACTAATTGTATGATTCGATGCTTTAAATTTCGGCACTTGAGATAGGAAAATTTAGGCGTGATCTTAGAACAACACAACCTAGGAAATTATAGGTTTCGAGAGAATATATAATTCCTTTGAAGCATGCTCTACATAAGAACCAAGAACTTATAGTTTTTAGACATTTAATTAGGAATAGGGATATTGAAATTGAATTTCAGAAATAGTTTTTACTCGGCGCTTGAGAGAAGGAGTAGAATTAAATTAGGGTTCTTGCTCATAAACTTTGGAATATTTTTTAAAGATAACTAGATAGTTGAGAAACATAATTGATAGTTAGGTGAAATCATCACCTTAAGCTTTCTCATATTGATTAAATCCTTCAAACTTGCATACAATTAGTTAAGTTCGTAAAAAAAAAAAAATATCACTTAGTTTTAAGGAAATATTGATAACATAAATTCGATTGTATAGATAAAATAGATGCTAAAACAATTATAGTATTTAGTAGAAATTGAATCTCATTACCCGTGGGTTCGACATACTTGATCGTATATTACAAAGTTTGGCATCGTACACTTGTGGTATAATTAAGTTACATAAAACGTGAAATAGGTTTTTGGCAATGCTGCCAGGAATTATTTTATTTGGTTTTAACTAATATCATTACCAAGTAACTTTTGTTTTAATTTAGATTTTTGTACTTTTAAGTAGTTTGCTTAGTTTTTGTTTTAGGTTTGTGCGAAGATTGAAGAATCTCGAACTATTAGCCATTGATCCTGAACCAAAATTCACATTCTATTTTCTAAGGGATTTACAAAGAAACGAACGTGAAACAATGATAGAACGAAAAGCACAAGCAGTTAATCAAAATGATCAACAGCATGCTATAAGAGATTATGTTAGCCCAGTTGCTAATGACAACTACTCTGGCATTGTATGCCAGGTAGTAGCTGCAAATAACTTCGAGCTGAAGCTAGGATTGATATGCACTTTTCAACAGAATCAGTTTGGGGGATCTCTACAAGATGATCCTAATGCTCATTTAGCTTCTTTTTATGGAAATCTATGATACTGCGAAGATGAATGGTGTCACTGAACAAACAATTAGACTCCGACTATTTTCTATATGAATCCATCACTACTTAGGAGAGATTGACTCAGAAACTCCTCACTATTATTCCCCATCCAAGTGACCTCAATTGTGGAGTGAGATTGGCCAGTTCAGACCAGTAGACTTTGAACTATTCTATGAGGCGTGGGAGAGATTTAAAGAATTACTTAGAAGATGCCATCAACATGTTATCAGATTTTGATACAAATAGAGATCTTCTACAAGGGGTTTATGGTCAGACACAGACAATAGTAGATATTGCAGCAGGGGGTACTTTGATGTCTAAGACTATAGATGCTTCATATTCACCGGTGAATGAAATAGTCACCAATGGCTATCAATGGCCAAGTGAGCATTTAAATGCAAAGAAAGTTGCCGGTCTTTATGAGATGGATCCCATTAGAGATTTAGTAGTTCAAATGTCATCACTCAATACCCAAATAGTTGTATTAACGTCAGAAGGGACTCAATAGAAGGCAATATTAAGGCTGCTTCTGCATTGTACCAAAAGTTTGAAATGGAAAATGAGCAAGTCCAGTACGTGAACAACAAAAATTTCAACTAAAGAAGAAAGTACCAGCAAACCACTACCATTCAGGGCTGTGAAATCATGATAACATGTCTTATCGCAACATAAAGAATGTGCAACAACCTTCTCCAGGGTTCAATAATTAGAATTTTGAAAGAAAACCATCAATGAAGGACATCCTGGGAGTCTTTATTTTAGAGACAAGGGCGATGTTTAATAAGGATAAGTCCTAGCTAGACAATATTGAGAGTCATATAACCAATATGGGGGCCACGGAGAGAAATCTTGAGGCACAGATTGATCAACTCGCAGCTGTAATAAACTCCCAATAGAAGGGAAAGTTTCCTAGGAACATAGAGGTAAACCCACAGAAGCACTGTAATGCCATCAGACTGAGAAGTGGTAAGGAGATTGGATAAATCAAACCTAAAGAGGCTCTGATTCCTACACTTGATTCCAAACATGTGGAAGAAAATCTAGTTGAAGAGTAAAAGATTGAGACAGAGGCAACAAAGAAGGCTTATAAGCCTAACTCAATCTCATTCCCAAACAATCCATCAATCTTGAAGCCATCAATACCATATCCACTTGAAGAAGAAGTTCATAGCAATTTGCAAAATTTTTGGAAGCTTTCAGGAAAATCTACATCAACATTCCTTTTGCAAATGCTTTGGCACAAATGTCTAATTATGCCAAATTCCTAAATGAAGTGATGTCAAATAAAAGGAAGCTGGAGGATTTTGAGACAGTGAAATTAATATAAGATTGAAGTTCCATTCTCCAGAAGAAGCTCTCTCAGAAACTAAAAGATCCGGGTAGCTTCATTATTCTATGCACAATTGGCACTTCAACTTTTATTAAGACATTTTGTGACCTTGGAGTTAGTATCAATTTGATGCCGCTATCTGTATTCAAGAAGTTGGGCCTTGAAGAAGTGAAACCAACCACCATTACTTTGCAACTAGTTGATTGATCCATTACATACCCCAGGGGGATCATTGAAAATGTATTGGTGAAGGTAGACAAGTTCACCTTCAGTGGACTTTGTGATTTTGGATACAGAAAAGATCAAGAATTACCATTAATTTTTGGTCGGCCTTTCTTTGCTACCGGAAGAGCTTTAATTGATGTCCAAGGAGGAAAATTGACATTGCATATTAGTGAAGAGTAAGTCATGTTCAACATTTATCTAGCAAATAAATCCTTAGAAAAAGTCAACACTTGCCATATGGTCTAAACAATTGCTACACAGGTGAGAACCAAATGCAAAAGAAAATTATTCTATGATCCTCTGGAGCAATATATTGTAACCAGTTATTCAAGAAGTGATACATCTTCTACTGGAAGCTACACAAAGAGAAAAGAAGTGATTGACTCTCTCTTAGCTCATGAAGCTTACCTACAAGAAGGAAAGAAGACTATGTAGACGAACATTTGAAATCTCCCAACATTGTTAAATCAAAAGATGTTTTGAAGGTTATATCGGAATTGAAGCAGTTTCCTAATCCTCGTGTGCATGCTATTCTGAAGAAAAATTCAAAACCAAGAAGAAAGTTTCAAAACATGAAGGAAGTGTCTCTTGAAGATCCAACCTAATGTACTCCGGTAATGTTAAACTAATGACGTTAAAGAAGCGCTTCTTGGGAAGCAATCCAAGTATTCTATCTCCCTATCTCTTATCTTTAGATAATTAATTTATATATTTATTAATAGTTTCTTAATAAGTTTGCTTTTCTTGTAAGTTAAATCTCAAGTTTGGGAGAGAAGCTAGATTAACATTCAACACCCATCAATATACCATCACACACTATGATGCATATTGTAATGTAGACAACTCATATTTCTACTAAAGGAAGTCATCTTCCTTTTCTTTTATTTCACATTGGGGACAATGTTTAGTTTAAATTTGGGAGTGAAATATTAATTATCTTAGTAATAATTGTTATTTGTTCTTAATTGCTTTTGTGTGATTATAAAAAAAATGTTTTTCATACTTGTATGAGTTAGATAGCCTTGTCAGTGTTGATCTATACACTTGAGAACATGTGTTGGTTTTTGAATTATAATGGAGTTATGTGCTTTGGTTAAATTTTTGCGTATTCATATGAAACGTACTTATCCACGTAAATTGAGTGTAGCGTTGTACATGAATTCAAATGATTTATGTTGAAATAAAAAATTTGATGCTGAATTCCAAAACCTATTATTCACTACATCCTCAACCTTATATAGCATAATTTGGGGTGCTCGAGTTGGTGCAAGAAATGATTTGGACTTGTAGTGATTCTGTTCATGTTGAAAACAATATTGGCGTGGAGTGTCTTTAACTTTCAAGTATGAACTAGATGATGATTGTATGCTAGGGATCTAACCCCTTTAATTTTTTGTCTTTCTTGTAAAGAAAAAGAGCATTGCACTTGTTAACTCTATGCATCACGCCGATACCTTTTTGACTCGAGTTAGTAAGTCTGTTGTGGGTATCACGAAACCCGATACCCTTTGACCTTTAAAGTTGAGGAGTTATCAACTAAAAACTTGTTACAGGGATCAAGAAGAGAAAAAAGAGTGAGGTTGATGTAGAGATAAAAATATCAAAATAAGTAATTGTGCAATTGTGAAATAATTATGGAGGCTTAGATAACTAGTGTGTTTAAATTACTTCATATAAGCTTGATTGTCGAAGTAATTATAAATTGGGAGAATCATCACCTGCATAAATTATTGGCATTGTCCGGTGGACTAAACCAAATTTGAGTGGTGTAAGAAATTGGTATGGAACTAAACTTTAGAATACACCCTTAAGAAGAGAATAAAAGAAAACAAGTTTGGGGGTGCGTGAATCCCACAAGAAAATAAAGGGAATTTTGACTTTTGAAGTCGGGAATTGAACCAACTTGTGAATGTATAGCGTTACACTTGATTCTTCACACACAAATCCATTTTACACTGAAAATGTGAGAATTTAGCTTTACATTATAACTTTGAAGTAATTCATGAATTCGATATCATGTTTTCAATCATGAGTCATAAAAACAAACTATCTAGCTAAAATTATTTAGGTAAGTTCGTTTGCTAGTTTTGTTTGTGTGTTTCACTAGTCTTTTCTTTTTGTTTATGTTTGCTCGAGCACTAGCAAAGTATTAAGTTTGGGGGGTTTTTGATGAGTGTGGTTCACCCATTGTTATAATGCCTCTTAAACTTGTTATTTTGATTGTCTTTAAGACTTTTTAGAACTTTTAATTGTGTGTTTTAATGTTATTTTATAGGTTAGGCGAATTGGTGTAAATGATGCAAATTTTGGAGAAAATGGTGATGTAAGTATGAATCTAGGATAAGCAGATGTTTATTTGGTAAAATTCGATGATTATAGGCTAAATTGAAAGAAAGAAGCGAATAACGATGAAAATGGTGAAATCCAAAGTTTGAAGGTTCAATTGCAACTTTTCGATAGTTGATTTGGACCAAAAAAATGATAATTAAAGATTGCGAAGAATCAATCGGATGCAATTAGAAGTAAAAAATGAGTGAAATATGATCAAAGTGTTTTCACAAATCAATTTTCAAACGCACAAATATGTTCCAAATTTTTAATCGGAGATTGAGACCAATTTTTGATATAGTAAACGTTCGAATTGGAAAAGATCTACTCTAAAAGTCGTAGCCCTTTGAGTTATCTTTCAAACGCATTTTGATAAGTGTATTTCAGATATTGGGAGAAAAATTTATGATAAAAATATTGAAAGATGGCAGTGCTGATTTTTTTACCCAAAAATAGGCGCGGGTGGCGCTCTAGCGTGACATTGGCGCCCAGGCGCCACAAACTAGGTGCCCCATTGCCCACTTTTGGGAAAAAAAGAGAAATTGTGACGCCAAGTTACCACTTTTGTCGGATCGGTGCATTGTTGAGCAGCATGAGGTGTTTTAATTCTTTTGGACTTTTTTTCAATGTCAATTTGACCCCAACTCTTCCATGACTTCAAGATAATATAAATACAACCCTAGAGACCACTTCAAAGGAATTCAACAAGACAAGAGGCAAGGGATCAATCAAGAGAAAAGAGGCAACAAGAAGAAGAAGAATTCTAGCTCCAAAACAGTTTTTGAATTCTTTTCTTCTCCATTTTTTTGATTTTTGAATTGATTATATCTTTTCATGTATCATGAACTAAACTTCTAATCTAAGGTTTGATGTAACCAATTTGAAATTATGTTATAATTTTAGTTAGTTATATCTTTGAAATTTTCCATTTCGTTTATTTGGGTTGTTTATTCTCCATGCTTTCAATTAATTAGCCATTAATTGAATGATTTGATGCTTTAAATTTCGGCGCTCGAGGGAGAAAAATTTAGGTGAGATCTTAGAATAACAAAACCTAAGAAATTATAGGTTTTGAGTGAAAGTATAAATCCTTTCAAGCATGTTCCATATAACAACTAATAATTTTTAGACATTTAATTCGGAATATAGATATTGAAATTGAATTCTAGGAATAGTTTTTACTCGACACTCGAGAGACGGAGTATAATTAAATTAGGATTCTTACTTATAAACTTTGAAAAATTAATTAGAGATAACTATATAGTTGAGAAACATAATTGATAGTTAGATGAAATCAAAACCCTATGCTTTCTCATTTTGAATAAATCTTTCAAATTTCCATACAATTAGTCGAGTTTGTTAAAAAAAATCATGTAGTTTTAAGGAAAACATTAATAACATAAATTCGATTGTCTAGATGAAATAAAAGCCAAAACAATTATAGTACTTAGTTGAAATTGAATCTCAATCCCTGTGGATTCAACATCCATGCTTGATCGTATATTACAAAACTTAACAACATACACTTGCGGTGTAATTACGTTACATAAAACGTGTAACAATCCTCGCCATGCGAGATGTGTATTTCTCGCTCTTTGAGATGCCTGACAATACGAGATGTTTTGTTCTTAGCTTTGAGAGATATTTATTTCTCGTCCATCACTGTCATCGAGTACAACTATAAGACTTTGTCCATTCAAGACTTGCTTTTAAGTCTCTTCTAGTTCGAGAGAACGATTTGTGAGATGTTTATCCCTCGTATCGCAGGATGTTTATTCCTTGCCACACTAGACGTGTTTGCCCATACAAAATAAGCATTGCGAGATGTTTATTCCTCGCCTTATTAGACGTGTTTACCCTTGCAAAATGATATTTTCCCGGCCTTGTGAAATGTTTATCCCTCACATCGCGGGATATTTATTCCATGCTTCATCGGACATGTTTGCCTTTGCAGGAATGAACTTTCCTAGCCTCATTTGTGAGATGTTTATTCATCGCTTCATGAGATGTTTATCACCTACCTCGCTGATGGATTTTTTGGCCTTGTGAGATGTTTATTCCTTACCTCGTGAGATGTTTATTCACTGTCTAGTCATATGTGGATTCCTTAGCATTGCGAGATGTTTGTTCCTCACCTCTCACTATCATTGATCTAAACTGTAAAACATTGTCCAATAGGGGCCAATTTACAAGTCTCTAATAATCCGAGAGAGCCATCTGTGAGACATTTATTCCTAACCTCTTGGAATGCTTATTTTCTCCTTCATCAGACAAATTCCTTAGCTTCATGATATCGCTACTGTCGTCCCTCACTATCATCGAGCACAACTATAATACTTCTTCCACCTGAGGCCAACTTATAAGTCTCGATAGTTCAAACAAACCACCAGCTTGATGTTTATTATTCAGTCTTCGAGATGCCTCTCCATGTAAGACTATGGCAAAGAGCTCATCATACCTTTACAGCTATATCATAGTTACATTTATCTTTAGAGAGCTCATCATGCCTCTACTTCAACTATATTACAACTGTCTATCTTCATAGAGCTCATTATGTCTCTGATTTAGCTACATCACAGCTATATTTATCTTTGAGAGCTCATATCACCTCTGCCTTAGCTTATCACGATTTCTTATATTCAAAGCACCGCCTTTGCTTTAGCTTATTGTATCTGCTTACATTCAGAGCGTCGTCTCTGCCTCAGCTTATCACAATTGTTTATATTAAGAATCTTGCATCTGCATCAATATCAGTGCAACTATTTATATTTACTTCAAAGTCTCATCTCTACATCAGTATAACTGTTTATATATTGAGTCGGACTCTACATCCGTATCAGTATAGTTTTTTATGTTCAGTTTAGAGTCTGTCTCTGCATCAGTATCAATGTGGTTTCTTATATATTCGGAGTTTATCTCTACATCAGCTTTATCACAGTTACTTACATTCATCTGCCTCAGTTTATCACAGCTACAAACATTCAGAGTATTGCCTCTGCTCCAACTTATTACAACTACTTACATTCCGAACATCGCCTCTAGCTCAACTTATTATAGCTGCTCATATTGAGAGTATTGCATCTGCATCAGCTTATCACATCAGCTTACACTTAGAGAATCATCTCTACATTATCATAGATTCTCATTTTTAAAGTCTCACTTCTACATCAACTTATCACAACTACTTACATTCAGAGTGTCGTCTCTACATCAGCTTTATTATAGTTAATTATATTCAAAGTCTCACATTTACCCAAAAGTCTATGCACTATGAATATCCATACCTAGATTTAGGGGACTATTGAGATACTAGTATCCTAGTATTATTACTTTATTACTACTACCATATGAATTATATTATTCTTACTAAGTACACATGCCACATATGGATGTCAATTCGATTTGTTGACTCGAGCAGCCTTCTGCTCAACCCGCAAAAAAGCCCGAGTCGGTTTGACTCCATCGAGCCTCTTTTTTGGATGACATCTCGAGCCTAAGATGACCCGTGTTATAGACCCGACTGCCTACCCGTAGGTATTGTCTCATACTATTCAATTCTCGACCACACTCAAATTACAAGACTTTGTATCAGTATAAGAATAAAGCAAAGTTAGAAGACATGAGGTAGTAAAAAGCAAGATTATTTTTTTATTTACATCTAATTAATTCAAGAAAAAGCAAATACATATAGGTGTAAGGGATGCATGCCTAGCAGTAGCAAAACAAGACATTTCCATAAATGCCCAAACCTTTGATAAATATTCCAAAAGCTGCCTGTTGCCTGTCTTTTTTTTTTTTTTTTTTAAAACTAAAAAATAAAATAAAACAAGTTAGCTCGGCTCAGTAAGGCCCAAGCTTGAAGCTCGAGCCAAGCCTCAATTTTTCGACCAAAGCTCGAGTTGTTTTTTGCCCGACCCGTAATCTTCGTCTCGCGAGCTGGCTGGGCCCAACTCATTTACATTTCTAATGCCACATCATTGCTAGCATGTCACGACATTTATTTTATTACTTCTAGTATGCATGCCACGTTATCTACATTATCATTTTATTATCGACATCATGTTACTTGCTACCTACAAGCAAGTTTAATCCCATCGTCATTTTACTTTATTTGGAGGTGCAAATAAACCCCAATTTGTTTTGTGTAAATGCAGTGACTATATTATATTGTATTTCAAGTTGGTTTAGTCCATATTACAAAAAAGATGCTACCAAAATTTCAGTAAATCGTAGTACGATATTTTGGAGGCAATCTATTAGTCATCACTTATTCAGGCTCGCACAAATATTTTCAATGTTGTTCGTAAGCCAGCACTTACTAGACATGCTCAAATTTCTAAGACAATCTGTAGGACCTCTCCACTTGAGTACTTATATTTCAACTCCGATCTCCAAATATCTATATGACTCATACTTGGGAACTATTTTTATATCCATTTATTACATGGAATGCACATGACGGAGAGGTCCAACATTGGCCGACTTGGCATGGACAATTGGATTGGGCCAATTAATCAAGCAATCTCTTTTTGGGCTTAGACTTGGGTCGGTCTCATTTTGGCCCATTCTACTCCCTATATATTTATGAGTTCATTTCACAAAAAGTATGTTAATTCTTACATAGTCAAACTCCATTCACCCTATCTTGTACTCATTTTTCTCTTGTCTGACCGTTGATTTGATCGTCGGAGTACAATAGTTGCCTATCTTTTTTCTCAATTGTGTGGCCTTGCCTCCTAACAGGATGATCCAGCGTGTAAGCGATGCCTACGTAGGTAGGAGATGGTCCAAACTTTGTTGGTGCATTTTTTGAGGTCAACAAATTACATAAATGGTCAATCACTTAGTACAATATTCCATCTAGATTCAATAAGCACATTTTAAGTCACATACAAGCTTTGCATGTACAAGATTTCAACAAATTATACCAATCTAAATAAAAAAATGAGAAGAATCAAATTTTACTCACAACCTAAAGATGGGCTCTTTTATTGTCCTTCCAAAATAGATTTTCAGATATTGTTGTTGGGAAAAATATTACTGGGTACCATTCTGATGCCACTTGTTAGGAAATATTTTAAACCCAAATGTCTGGAATTAACATTATAAAAAGTGATGTCAGAGCTTAATTGCGTTCTTTAACCCTATTTGGCTAGATGAGTTAATCACTTTTCATTCATCTATAGTTTAACGATAGTAACTATGTATACAGAAAGGTTAGAATGAGATTCATTCTTAAGTCTATGGATGAGCGTTTGGGTTAGTGTAAATAAAAAAGGTTGGACTCGTCCTTCTACAATTTTTGCAGGTGTAGTTGATAGCCCAAGAATAACTAACCAAGAAAGAGGTAAATTGGTTATTCACACTTTTTCGAAGAATTAGTGTAAATTCAACTAAGTAAAAATTAAGTAGAATAATTCAAATAGTAAGCACAAATATGAGAGTAATAAGTAAATATGGATAGAGAGTACTAATTATGGAGGTTCGATCCAAAGCAATGATCTATGTCTTTCATTACCAAGCTCTCCGACATGAGCAATGACGATTTCATTATGTTTATTGACTTGTGGTGCAATCCAACCCTTTACAAAGCTTCCAATGACTAACAAGCAAGGAGCACCGATCTTTTTACAACATTGAGCTTTTTGGGACTTCAAGATGACTCACAATTCAAATAGATTTACAACTGAAATCTTTTATTCTTAATGAACGATAGTTCCAAGGTTGAGTATAAGAAGAGAAGTTAGCTAACACTTTAATAGATAGCAATGAATGAAACTCAAGTGTTACGTGTGAAGATCTTTGATGTATGTAATGATTTTCAAGAATTAATGTTTATCAAAGATTTTTTAATAGCAAAATAAATGATATGAGAGATCAATACTATTTTAGTTCAAAAGAATCTCAATTGAATGCTCTTAAGTTGCTGTAATAAATGGTAAGTGAGTTGGTATTTATAGTAGTTGAAAATGCGAAATTCTCTGTCCAATCAGACGACCTCTACCTTATGTCCGCCAACTTACCGGATGACTGAACTAGCTGTTGAGCGTCGGAAATTAGAAAGGTAAAAAATTTGACCGTTGGACTACCTGACGTCTGCCAGACCCACCAGACGTCTGCCAGAGCAAATTTCTCCATTTTCCTCTTTTCTTGATTGTTTAGCAAATGTAAATTCTTTAGGGACGTTCTTCACTTAAATTCATTTTCAAAATGAGCTTCATTGGTAATGATTTCAAAAAGTCAAGTGATGATTTTTTTATATCGAGAATAATTTTTATGCGGGTGTCTTTGTGCAAAAGTTTTATATTGTGCATAAAAATTGAACTTATGAGCTTGTAGTAATTCATTGTTATGAATTAAAGTGTTTTACCTTTACATAAGAATTCAAATTATCTAAGTCTAATGTCTTTGATTGATTTGATGCGAGTACACGTTTTGTTGCTCGATTTTGAATTTGGCGCGGATACTTGATTTGTCTCCAATTATTCTTATTGCGATGCTCGATTTCCAAGTTTGATTGTGCATGCTCGATTTCCACTAGGTTCGTAACATGTATCATTGAAGACTAAAATAAAAATGTTAGAGATAAGAATTTGTTTGTTATAATCAAAACTCGAGATCCACCATAGGTCAACAATTTTCTCCTTTTTGATTATGACAAACATGATGATTTGTAATGTAAGATATGAGCAATAAATATCATATTGGTGAAGGAATTTATTATGTAATCCATATTCCCACTATCTTTTACAAATAGATAACCACGCATTTAAAGTGTGAGTTTCCCCATTTTTCATATATTCATATCATTATAAAACGAATTGTAAATTATAATTTAATCATGCATAATCATCCCTCTTATAATACATTTCCCCCTTTTGGCATAAACAAAAAGCATAAGGCTAATCATGGATAATAATAATAGCAGCATTAATCATAAACGAAAATAATCATAGATTAGTCATAGAAGCAAAAATAAGACATATTTCTAAAAATAAGCCATAACGTAAGGATTTTTAGAGAAGTCATAGAAGCAATGACAAAAGCAAAGGAAATCTATGGCGCTGGAGGAAGGGTGGAAGAAAAAGTGCATAGAAGTGAACGTAGATGACATTTTCCTGAGCTTGCATGTCCGCCAACTGTGCTTGGATGGCATCCTACTGAGCCAGAATAGTGTCTTGATGGACCTATAACTCCCGAAGCATCCCACTATGTCCATCCACCGAAGATGTAAGAGAATCAATATGGCCATTGAGGAAGTTATAGTAATCCTCAATAAATGTGAGCCTTCTAGACGAAGGGCAAAGAGCACTAGATGTTGAAATGTCATGAGGTGGGTGTGGAACTTGTGGTAGATCATCAGCATCATCATCTTCATCACTGTCAAAAGGTAGAGTTGATGGACTCGAGGTAGGGTCGAACCCTTTTGTNTAGCAGGGCGAAGCTTAACGAAAGTCTCATCATGAAGTGGAATGTTAAAATGGTTAAAATTTTTTTTTGTAAGAAGCATTTCGTAGGGCAAGGCTTTAAGATATCATGTGGAGTGCACAAGTTTCATGAGACCAAGGGCAATAGTTGGAAAGTTGAGTTTTCGACCAACAAGGAAGGTATCGAGGACAAAAAGATCAAAAATGTTCACCTAGTCTCCATGACCCTTTCGAAGAAGAATCACATGTGCAATGATGTTTTGTAAAACTTTACACGAAAATGTTAGATGATTTGCACTAATTTTCATGATATTTTCAAAGTTCTTTCCGATACCCTTTAAGAGTTGGATGAGTTTTATGACAAAATTTGAGTATCACATGGCTCAAGCTCAAGAATTTCACGAATGAGAGCTTTGTTGATGGTGATATGAACATTTTTGATAAAACATGAAAGTTCATCTGTATGAGGTGTAATGACTATGATTTGGTAAAATTTTTTCATAAGATGAGGATATGCATGCTCTTCAAGAGTAGCGATCGACACCTAACCCATGTTTTTGAAATATTCTTCAATATGAAATGCGGGTGCTTCAATGGTAAAATCGCCAAAATCAACGTTCTTACTTATTAAAATGAGTGATTTTTCAAACAGGTTGACGTGTACCTCGGGCTCCATATCAAATTCCTCATCGGATGATGGGTAAGGAGATCATCGCACCGTCCTCTTGATCTTTTCCCCATTCTTCGACATCCTGACATTTTGGAAATAAGAATGAAAAAGATTAGGTTCGGATTTTATGAGAAAATGGGATTTTGGTGGATGAAAATTTGAAGTGCTTTGAGATTTGATGATGAGATGGAGTGGGTTCAATGATTTCAACTAGAAATTGAGAAATAGATTGAGAGTTTGAGTGATTTAGAGTGTCTCTAGGGAGAGAAATGAGAGAAAATAGTGAAATGTTGGTGGAGAAGTTTTTTGGTTCGCAAAACCAGGGTTTAAAATCGTGTAGCACCGGACATCCAGTGCTTTGAACCCGACATCCGGTTAGTTCGTCTGCTCATCTTTTTTTAAGCAAACCAAATATGATGTTAATGAAATAATAAAGAAATGTAATTTGCATTTATTCAATTATGTACTTCGGATTCATCAATAATCCCTATACCTCTTCTAATGTGTGAGAAATGATCAAGAGCTAGAGGTTTTGTGAAAATATCGGCTAATTGATTTTCTATGTTTACAAATTCTAACACGATATCACCCTTTTGAGCATGGTCTCTTTGGAAATGATGTCTAATTTCAATGTGCTTCGTCCTAGAGTGAAATAGGATTTCTTGACATATTTATGGCACTAGTGTTATCACACATAATGGATATATGATAAAAAAAAAAAAAGGTGATAATCATTAAGAGTTTACTTCATCCATAGAACTTGTGCACAACAACTAACAGCCGAGATATATTCAGCTTCGGTGATAGATAGTGCAACAGAGTTTTGTTTGTTGCTAAACCATGATACAAGTGCAAAGCCTAGAAAGTGACATGTTCCACAAGTGTTTTTACGATCGATTGTGCATCCGGCCCAATCGACATCCGAATAGCTAATTAGATCAACGTGAGTATACTTAGGATACCAAAGCCCTAAAGTTTTAATGTCACTAAGATATCTAAAGATTCGTTTCACGACCTTGAGATGTGATTCTTTATGATTTGATTCAAATCTAGGACATAGACATATACTAAACATGATATCGGGTTTATTTGCGATTAAATAAAGAAGAGATACGATCATACCTCGATATTTTGTTATGTCAACGGACGTACCTTGATCGTCCTTATCCAATTTTATGGATGTGCTCATAGGGGTGTTCATTGCCTTAAATCATCCATGTCGAATCTCTTGAGTATATCCAAAATGTACATACTTTGATTTATGAAGATTCCATCACAAGTTTATTTAATTTGGAGACCGATGACAAATTTAAATTCTCCCATCATGCTCATTTCAAATTCCATGCTCATACATTTAGAGAATTTTTCACAAAGATGGATATTTTTAGTACCAAATATAATATCATCAACATAAATTTGAACAATAATAATATCGTTCTTTTGAATTTTAATGAAAAGAGTGGTATCCGCTTTTCCAATGAAAAAATCATTTGAAATTAGAAATTTGCTCAATCATTCGTACCAAGCCCTAAGAGCTTGTTTTAGACCGTAGAGAACTTTTCGAAGTTCGAAAACATATTCCGAATGTTTGTGATCTTTAAAATCGGGTGGTTGTTCAACAAACACTTATTCTTGAATAAACCGTTAAGAAAAATACTTTTGACGTCCATTTGATAAAGAGTGAATTTTTTATGACATGGAAATGCAAAAAGCATGCGAATTGATTCTAATCTAGCTACCGGTGCAAATGTTTATTCGAAATCGATGTCTTTTTCTTGATTGTAACATTGGGCTACTAATCTAGCCTTGTTACGCACAATTATCCCATTTTTCATCCTGTTTATTTCTAAAGACCCATTTTGTACCGATTATGGTTTGATTATTTGGTCTAGCAACTAAACCCCAAACATGATTTCTTTCAAATTGATTTAGTTCTTCTTGCATTGCTAGTATTCAAAATTTATCGAACTCGGATTCTTTAAACCTTTTAGGTTCAATTTGCGAAATGAATGCACAACTACCAATTCTCAAACAATATTTCTTTCTATTTGTTAGTATCCAAAATTCATCTAACTCAGCTTTTTAAAAACTTTTAGGTTCAATTTGTCAAATAAATGCACAACTACCAAGTTGATTTCTAAGAGAGGTTCTAGTGGTGATACCTTTGGATGGATCGCCTATTATTAATTCATTTGGGTGAGATGGAGCAAACTTCCATTCCTTTGGTAGTGGGGGATCACCTTGAGCCTTGTTTCTTCACTTTCTTGAACGTTTGGCTCCTCTGTTTGTTCTTCATTTGGCATTCCTTTGTTTTGATCTTGAATGTTTATTTGTTCAAATGGAGCTTCCAAACCTACATGATCATCAATATCTTTCTCACGATCAAGTGAGTTAGTCTCATCAAATGTGACATGCATGAATGCTTCAATGACTAGAGTTCTTTTGTTAAATACTCTATAAGTTTTGCTAGTCGATGAATATCCTAGAAATATTTCGATATCGGATTTTGAATCGAACTTTCCCAAATTATCTTTTGTATTCAAAATAAAACATTTGCAATTGGAAACTTTAAAGTAACTAATATTGGGAATTCTATTTTTTCAAAGCTCGTAGGGAGTTTTAGTTTTCTTACGACTAACAAAAACTCTATTTACAATGTAGCAAGCGGTAATAAAGGCCTCGGCCCAAAAGTATTTTGGTAAATTATTTTCATTAAGCATGGTTCTAACCATATCTTGTAATGTATGATTCTTCATTTCTACTACACAATTTTGTTGAGGAGTTCTAGGAGCCGAGAAATTATGTTTATATCCATTTTCATTGCAAAAATTATTAAAAGCAACATTATCAAATTCTTCACCATGGTCACTTCTAATGGTTGTAATGGTATAACCTTTTTTGTTTTGGACTTTCTTATAAAAATGCTTAAAATCTTTTAGAACCTCTTCTTTTAGACTAAAAAATATGACCCAAGTAAATCTAAAAGAATCGTCAACAATTACAAAAG
>CAIGRB010105041.1:61539-74380 GCA_903798255.1 Fraxinus quadrangulata | reverse complement strand
CATAGTATTAACACAAAATAGCTGCTGAACATTCAAAAAGTAGCTTTACCACCATAAATAATAGTTCATATTCTTGTTATTTTTGAAACATGTTATGAAATACATCACACAATGATTTGATAATTCTTATAAAAGAATGTATAGTCTCTGAAAAAAAAAAAAAAACACTTGAAATCAAAATGAGCTAAAAGAACTCATCTGCAAAAAACCTTGTAAGCGACTCCAAACAATGTGAACCAACACATTTGAGCAAAAAAGAAAGGATTAAGTAGATAAATAAGACATGAAATGATAACAGAGTTAGTTGGAAATCAATCAGTTAGTGGCCGCCACATGTCATGAACTACAAAGACCCATTTACCCACAAAGTTCGAAGAGAAATCTATAAATAGGTGTGTTTGGGATGAAGAACGTTATCTAAAAATCAAAAGGGAAAATTAAATTTCAGGATTTTCAAGATCATGGTGCAAAAATCAGGTTGCAATGTTTTTTATTCAAAATTCAGGTATTGATTTAACTATTAAAATATATAACCCATCTCATCACAATCCAATTTCAAACCCTAAAATTCAAATTCATTTGACTCAATCTTTTGTCCTCACTCTCTCCACTTAACCCACACTCGCGGCGCTGTCGCCCACTGCCGGAGACCGCCGCCCACTCGCAACGACGATCGTTCAACCGACTCTCCCTAATTTATTTTACCCTCTTTTCCCCTCCATTCTTTCTCTCTTTTATCCCTTCTGTCTCTCAATCCTCTCCCTCCCACATGAGTAGCCGTCGTCGTCGAAGACCATAGCGTCACAGCGATGACCATCTTCGAGCGCTACTGTGCAGATACTGTGAAGACAGCCTTTGTTCACAGCGACGACCACCTTCGTTCGCGATTCTGCAGTCCTTCAACGCAGACTGGTGCTGTCGTGGGGAGGGGGTTTGGGGTTTTTTTCTTTCTCTTTCCGATCTAAGGAGGTTGTGGTGAATTATTGATATGGGTGGTAGTTTTGTGCAGTGGTGGTGGCGGCGGCGATTTGGAATTGTTTGGTAGGCGGCGATTTTTGTGTGGTTGTGTTGGTGGATATGTTGACGGTGGTGCTGGTGGATGGTGGTGGTGCTGGCGACGGTCGCAAAGTGAGGGTGGTCACAAGTTGCAGTGCCGGAGACATCTCCGAACGTCGTTACAAGGCTCCTGTTGATGTGATACCAATGCGGTGCTTCTCTCTTGCAGCCGTCAATGTGAGCGCGGGCAGCGACATCTCCCTCGTCGATGCTATAGTTAGGTGGTGGTGGTGGTGGTGGTGGTGAAGCGTCGTTTTTGGCGGTGGTGCATTTATGGGTGGTGGTAGTGGTGGCGGCGTTGGTTAATTTGTGACCAACCATTTTGTTATTTGTGACCTAAAAATTATATAATTTGTGACCGTGAAAAAATATGTGGCCAACTAATTTGGAAATCTGTGTTCGTGTGACCTTTTATGACTAAAATATAATCTGTGACTTTATAATTCAGTAATCTGTGACTAAAAATATAATCCGTGATCAACTATTTTGTTATCCGTGNATATTATTATATTTAATTAATAAATAAATACTTGATTTTTGCATTTGTGAAATTTAAAACCCGATTTATGATTTTTTCCCAAATCAAAATATCTCTCTCTCAAATAAACATTTCTTCTCACTCTCTATCAAGCAACAGAATAGGAAGTTTAGGAGAGGAAAATCATGTAAAGGTCAGGGAAACTTGTTGATCACTATTTTGAAGTCAACAAATTGGTGCCATACGTGGAAAACTAGAACAAAGATAACCACAATCTTATTATTTTAGACAAAAAATTGTTAAATTCTGTGTAAAATGAGTCTAACAGAGTTAGATCTTAGGGCTGTTTGATTTCCTATGTTTTTCCATGAATTTGGTTGTTTGATGGCAAAGGTTTGCCATGGAAAATATTTTCCATTCATGCCTCACATGTGCACTTGCTTGATTTGGTGGAATTCATTTTCCCACCTAATAGGTTGGAAAATGGAATTCTCGTATTTTTTTTTTTTTGGACAATTGGAACAAATTTTATAACCAATTATAAAAAAATAAAATAAAAATCATTTTAATGGACAATTTACATGTAAAATAAAGTCAAACGAACACTAAACTTCAATGAAAAAATGATTTTTTTGGATTTTTTTTTTAACTTTTTGGCCATGGAAACAAATTTTATAACTAATTGTGGAAAAAATTATCACTTTAATGGACAATTTCCATGTAAAACAAAGTCAAACGAATACAAAAAGATCCAAAATTTTAAAATTTTCCGAGTGAAAAGTTATACTAAACAAACACACTTAATTAATAATTCTCTGGAAAATAAGTTTTAGATAATTATTTTATCTGAAATTCATTTTCTTTCTACCCATACAATCAAACGGACCCTTGCTAAAATAGAAGCTTTAGAATCTAATGAAGAATTTCTTGGCAATGATCATAGCAGTAGCAACAACATGAAATGACATAATGAGAAAGTGGTAAGAGATAAGAGATAACTTGAAGAGAATATCAAGATTGACACGTTCGATCTCGAATAAGGAAGAAAATGTTAAAATCATGAACAATGAGTAAGTCTATTGACAATAACTCAGGCTTAGAAAGCCACGAAAATCAAGGTAATTCAAAATCTATTATTCTTTTAGTTAAATTGGTTAAACATAAGAATGAACTCACAAGTTCTAAAGATGATGCAGTAATTATAAGAGCGATGATAGCTAGAGAAAATTTTGATCGTATGCTTATAGACAATGAAAATTCTATAAATGTACTATATGGAAGTGTTTTTTTATTGAACGCAGACATATTATTCATGGATCCTTGTGTTGAAGCTTTAAAATTTCATTAGAGGAGGTCAAGTCCCCACGAACAGACCACTCTGCTAGTGAAATTGGGTGAGCAGCCTTGGGCGTGCAAGGAAGTCACCTTAATGATCTAAGGAAGACTACATCACGAGTCCCCCAAGAGCATGTAATAGCAATAGTGGAAACAAACAACCGATGATTCAATCGACCCTCGCATACTTTCAAAGCAGTAGCAGCAGTTGAAGAATTAGAAAGTTTCCTTGTTAATGAAGATGATGTAACTAAAACTTTAAAAATTAGCAAAGAATTGATTGAGCCTATGAAAAGCCCGTTGAAAAATATCTTGAAAGCAAACGTTGATGTGTTCGTTTCGATACATGCTAATATGGTAGGCATAAACCCAGAGTAGCATGCTATTCCTTGAAAATTGACCCCAAAAAAGGTGACCAATAAGTTTTGAGAAATATGAAGCGTTGAAAAGCAAGTTAATAAGTTGTTGAAAAACGATTTTATCCATGAAGCCAAGTATCCAGTTTGGATACGTAATCGGGTATTAGTTTTAAAAAGTAACAGAAAATAGAGCACTTGCCAAGATTTTACAAATCTAAATAAAACATGTCTTAAAGACAATTTTTCACTCCCCCAAAATTGATCAAATGGTGGATGCAAATGCAAGACATGAGTTGTTAAGTTTTATGGACACATACTCAGGGTATAATCAAATTCTCATGTATGGATTGGACGAGGAGCATACTGCTTTCGTAACAAATTGAAGACAATATTATTATAAAGTAATGTCATTTGGATTGGAAAAACGTTGACTCTACTTATCAAATGCTAGTAAACAAAATATGGACAAGACAATTGAGGTATATATCGACAAAAAATTCATCAAAAGCCTCCGAGCAGAAAATCATTTAAAATATCTATAGGAAGCCCTTTAATATCCTATGAAAGTATAGAATGAAACTTAACTCGATGAAATGTGCTTTTGGGGTTGTGTTAGAGGAAAATTCTTAGGGTTCATGGTAAATTAGAGAGGCATTAAAGTGAACCCTAATAAAATTCGAGCCCTTATTGAAATGCGATCTACAACAAAGCCTAAAGATGTACAAAATCGAACAGTAAGGTCAGCCTTAAGTAGATTTATTTCACGAGTTACATATAAAGACTCACCATTCTTCCAAACATTAAAAGGAGGAAAATGATTTGAATGGATGTAGAATGCGAACAGGCCCTAAAGGAATACATAGGAAAAGTCTCGCTGCTAGGCAAGCCACTAAATGAGGAAAAGTTATTCTCATACGGGACAATTTCTAAAGTAGTAGTAAGTTCTATCTTAGTATGAGAGGAAGGACAGTATCAATTGCTAGTCTAAAGACTATGTGAATAAAGCTCTACAAGATGCTGAAACTAGGTATCTTGATTTGGATAAGTTGGCCTCACCCTCCTGGTAGCATGTACTACAATAGCCTAATGCTATAAAATTTGTAAATATAATTGGTTGTTATGTATGAAATATTCAACTAAGCGAACTCCTTGAAAAAACCCAAAATACACGAGAATTCAAAATAAGCTAAAAGCATTCATTTAAAAAAAAAAAAAAAAAAAAACCTTTTGAGCGACCCTAAACAATGCGAACCAACATACTTGAAAAAAAGAAAGTATTAAGCTATAAAATAAAACGTGAACGATAATCGAATCAATTGGACATCAATCAATCATTGACTGACACATGTTATGAGCTAAAAAGACCTATTTACTCTCAAAGCCTAAAGAGAAATTTATAAAATGTGTGATTGAAAGGAAAAATGTCATGTGAAAATTGAAATATTTTTCTTAAAAGTAGTCATTTCTTCCTATTAAACAACAGAAAAGGGAGTTTCGAATAAAAAATCCAGAGTAGATAAGGGGAATTCGTTATTCATCATTTAGAGGTCAACACTGATTAAATATATGAAATCTGTTTGATGTAAATGTCTTTTGCTCAATTATTTCCAATTGTGACTGACGTTATAATGGGGCTGTGATACTCAACGAGAAAAAGAAGGATAAACTTGTGGAAAAAGACAAACTATCTCTTAATATAAATTGCTAGCCTATTTTGACACGTAAACATTGATTAGACAGCTTTCAGAAAAAAAAAAGTTCGATTAGACCAAACAATTATAAAAGTTGCAGATTTTTTTTGGCCTTTGCTAATATTGTTTAGTTTTATAACGTCGGTAAATAAGTTTAATGATGGCACAATTTATTTCGAGAATCTTGTTATGAGTACATAATAAACAATATAAAAACTTATATAATGATCAAATGATGACTTTCTATTGGGTGGGCGCTTGGACCCACAGGTGCCCACCCAATAAGGAGCCACCATTTGATCATTATGTGAAAAATTATGTGTATTGTTATGTACTAATAGGAAAATTTTTATTTTGATGAGAATAAATTTCGTCAACATGCAAGAGACATGCTAAATAATAAATTAAATTTTATATTTAAACTTGTTTGTCTATAATTATTTAAAGTTTTTTTCCTCAAATTATTTTTAATCACAAATTTTCAAAATAAAATATTTTGAATATAAATTCAGTTTTTTCCCTACTTTTAACTACACATTCTTCAAAAATTCACTATTTTAAAACTAATTTTTTTTTTTAAATTTACTTTAACGGTAGATAAACAGTGCCTCAATAAAATTTGACTTGACCATATGAGAATTTCCTCATTTTATTCTTTCTAATCTATTGTAAAATTTAAAACAGTTAAATTCTTGACAACCGTAATATACTATGTTAATTTTAATCTACCAACACTTCGCACCACTTTGAGCGACCACATAATTTGTGGTGAACATAATTAACCAACAAATGAATTATATTATACTTTAACCTTTTAAGAAGCTTTTAGACATAATATTTTAGCGTATTGGAGTCCAAATCGTCCAAATTTTTAATAGGCCATTCCTACAAATGGCCTAGAGCGTAATACCACAAGTGCTTCCCCTTTATTGGGGGGAGAGGAAGAGAGTTGACAGTGATCTGACCGGGAGCTCCAAAGCTGCACTGTACAAATCGATGCATGCAAGTTAAAAAAATATGCATTCTTTGGTGGGTCCAAACAGCAACTTCCAAGCTTATACACAAACAAAAACATTGTGATTTTATTACTACCACTTTACCCTCAATAATATTCTACAAAATGACAATTGAATTCAATCTGTAGGCCACGTGGCTCCTTTTGATTGGTAGGATAAGTTACTAGGTTATCTATCTCCTTACTATTGAACTGTTCCAAACATATAATTATTGTCAGGTCCTCAAGAAGTACGAAATGTATCGAGAAGTTTCTAACTTTTTTGTCTACTGAATTTTAAATCTTTGGCTTTTCAATTATGAATTAGTTTTGTGTGCTAGAGTGGTGGTTACCGAATGGTGTCCCCCCACCCCCCAAAATGCGCGGGCCCCATGTACATTTAAAAATTTCGACTTGTGACCCCCACCTCTTAAAGTGAGTGAGGTGTAAAAGATTTGATATAAAAATTCGGTAAGTGTTGCATAACTCTTCAATCATTGTGCCTTCAATGGACTGTTTACGTCCATTTAACATATAAACAGTCAGTTTTGGATAAATACTTTTTCCCTTGTTCTTAATCAACATAAAGTACGTAAACAACTACATCAGAAGTGGGTTAGTCAATAGGACAAAAGGGGTATGGAAGGGAGAATGAGGTGGATGGCTAGGTAGGGGGAGCGGAATTGGAACTAGATAGGGAATGTGGTGCGAGGCTTGGAAAAGGGGGCCGGGTGGGACTTGGATAAAGAGAGGATGGGGATGGGAGAGGATTGGTAGTGTCGTTTAGTTGATGAAGTAGGAGAAGAAGTGAGAGCGCGGGGTCTAAGGTGTTCTAAAGGATCGGGGGAAAATAGGCGGGTAGGGTTTGTAATTTTTTTTTTCTTTCCTTTACTCCCACTCTCTGTATTTTTTCTTTTTAAAATAAACCGCTATCTGTGGCTAACGAACAAAAGGAGAATTTGCTTGACTTTCAACTACAAGTGAAAGTTAACTTGTTCCGTCTTCATACAGAAATTACAATGTAAAAAAGGATTATATTTCATGCGTTCTAGTCACACTCATCATCATAATACGATGAGTATAATGCATGTTTGGTAAAATATAAATTATAATTTAAGTTGATCAAACATACTTTATACTCACTTATTTCATAGAACTCATTGTTTATAAGCATTTAAGATCACTCAAATATATTAATAATATTTTTTCTCTATAAATCATGATCATTTTCATAGTCGCTAGAGAAAGGACATCGTATAAGTTTATCATCATAATCCAAGTTCGGAAAGATCATATCTTCTTCGTAGTCTCCATGAATGTATCCAAAAGGTTGATGACCTCCTTGCTACCTTTCTTATATGTTGAGAACTCAACTATAATATTATCGTGGATGGGACCAGTTGATCACGCGGAGAGGTAGGTGCTCAATGAGAAACGAGAATCCTTAAAAGACTAAGAGAAATGGTGGTTTACAAATCCCCTAATCCCTTCTCCACCAATTATCATTCATCTCCCACGTGGGACCTTGGCCCCACACCTACGATTTCTTCTCCTTCTTTGGCTCAATATCATCCGATCATCACCTCATTATATACTCCCCTCTGCATATAATCTCCTTGCAAGAACTAGTTTGATTTGAAGATCAGATATCCATCAAACCGCATGCTGTTATGGGAGAATCTTCTGCATCATACATACACATGGTAATTAATTAATCCTGGCCGCTTATAACTTATAAGTGATCTCTATCTTATTTATAATTGATTATTGTTGCATGTTTTAAAGCTTTCTCTCATTTTGTATCCTTTTTCACCTTCTAAACTTGTTTTTTATGAGCTTTGATCTGCTTTAGGTGCAATATCTGATTGAAAAGTGTTTGATCTTTCACATGACAAAAGAAGAGTGCATGGAAGCCCTTTCCAAGCATGCAAACATCCAACCAGTTATTACTTCCACTGGTTTGCCCTCTAACCTAATCCTCTACTTATATTTTTGATAACCCTCGTAACTCCAAAGAATATAATTAATTACAACAAACCCTGACTTCGAAAAGTGACACGAAGATCTGTCCATGCTTTTTTGTGAGGATCTCTATCTTTTGAATTTCCTCATATAGAGGAGAATATATAGAATCTATTGTTTCCTCTATTAGTGCAATCTTTTCTGTTAAACTTTTAAGGCCCTCACACTAAGCAGTAATAGAGAGTACAATAGATAAAATTTAATTTCTTTTTCTCCTTTAACGATCAACTTTGATTATATCTATAAATTGGTTTGCAGTTTGGAACGAGTTAGTGAAAGAAAACGAAGGGTTCTTCGAAGCATACACTGAATCTCAAAGCAAGAAAGATAAGATGTCGGAGGCTGAGACGAGTGCCATGATCCAGAAGATGATAACAGATCGTGATTCTTCCACCAGGAAACCCCAAGATTCATCATAGTAACTGATCATCAGGAAATGATCGAATCAGATTGACACGCACAAACCAAATAATAAGATGAATTCCCTTATATATACTGAAAGGCAGATTCAGAATGGAACAAATCGGGTAGGATCCGATCCAGTACGACACCTAGGATTCTCGTGTCCGGTGAATTTGGCTGTAAAATATATACTCCTATACTAAGAGAACTAAGAGAGTAGAGAATATATATTGAATGTGACATGAGCAGAATGTGGGCATATGTGTGTGTCTTCTGTTATTATTATTGAATAAAGCATAATAAGTGGGGGATACTTCTTGTGTCACCATCATTGTCTTTACAATTATTTGTCTGAACATTGAGGAAGAAAAAGAGTCACAGGTCAAACAGAAACGGAACTAGAGATGCAAACTTTATTCTGAAAAATGCTCATAGAATGTCGTACGAATGTTTTATGTAGAAAGTATATTTTCATGTCTATATTTAAAAATCATTCAACATTTTAATTTAATAAATTAGTTTAACACTAATATATTACACTGAACTCAACCGTTAAACTAAAATTTTAACTCGACACATTATGTCATCGACTTTCCACCTTTGAGGTTCAGTAATTTCTTATATTTGTTTTTCCTCATTCTCTCACGATACAAAAACACTACAATCTGCACTAGTTTATATAGGAACAATTCTAATTAAAGACGTTCTAGTTATTCAAGGAAAGATTTCATCTTTCAAAGTAAAACCAATTTATAGTGGTCAAGATTTTATGTTCCAACAGTCATTAGAGACTATACGATGTTAATAGTTGGTGGATATAATTAAACCTGTGTTAAAATGTGGATAAGGTCAGGGGCGGACCCATGCATTTTTTTTTCCACACGATATTAGTAAAGGTAAGTCTTTTTTTCATTTTTACTCCTACCTACCCGACGACATCTCCTTTAGTTTATGGGTTCCTAAGTAAATTTTAACCAAAAAAATCCGAAACAAAATCAGGAAAAAGTGAAAACTCTGAACCACCAAAAGTCTTGCAGAAAATACATCAAAAGTAATGCACACTCTAATTCATCGTGATAAAACCCTAAAAATACTAAATTCGAAAATCAGCAATTTTACAAATAAAAATAAAAATTCACATACTTTACAGGCAAAACTTCATCTAAAGCATCCAAACTGTCCAATGCATGCCCCTTTTTTGTATTCACTCTCGCCTTCGTCGTCGTCGTTGCTGCTGTCTGACACCTCCTCATCACTGTTCTTCCCAATCGAAGACGTCAATGACGATGACACAGAGTCAGTTCGGTCCTCATCCGCATGCTCTACTTTTTCAATTTCATCGATTTCATGAATTTGAGTTATTGTTTTGGTGGAAATGGAAATTGGAGATTTCAATTCAAATGTTTCAATTCTCTGTAGAAACGTGCGTGTTCAAGTTGGGACTCTTGGGAATTGGAATGGATTAGATGTGTATTATGTAGATCAATGGCATCCACCTATCTTACAATTTGGGCCAATTAGTTGACTCATTTTTTTTTTTTAAAAGCTAAAGTCGGTAATTAGGCTGCTGATAAATGGGGACAGCCCAACGTCCAGTGTAGGCAGATGTCTGCATTGGGCCTTCATTGGATCCACCCCTAAATAAGGTTGTGAATCTAATAAAATATTTCGTTAAAAATAAAATTTGACCAACTTGTTAGCAAATAAAAGCTTCATTAAACAAGCACTTAATGCGGTGGTCTTCGATGTCCTTGAATAATACAAAATTATTGGTGGATCTTTAACATCCCCTCTCAACATGTAATCTTCATTTGTTTCTTAAATTTCTTAAGCTAGTCAATTGTGTCTGTTTTTGTTAGAATCTCTGCTCGTTGATCATTAGTGCTGATAAATTGGAAACTTCTCCTTGATTTGCTAAATCTCGAATGCTTGGACCGGACATGATAGACTGGATTCTTTGTTGTTGCAATTGTGGACATATTGTCACAATGAATTGTTGGTTCTTTCTACTCGAACTTCAAGTCTTTTAGAATTCTTCTAAGCCAAATTGCTTCACAAGCTGAATCTGTCCCAAATTCAATGTATTTTGTAACAATGTAGAAATATAGTCAGAACTACTCCCGCAGTCACCAAAGGATCCTACCTTATCACTAACCAAATAGTTTGCAATTGGTTTCCTTATTATATTCGATGCCATGGTTATTTGTACATTTAAAGCAAGAATATCAAGGTTAGGAGAAAACAACCACATTGAAGTTCCCTTGTGGAAAGATCTTGACAACTTAAAAATGGAAGAATGAGAGCTGATTCGTGATTTTTCTTCACGAGTTTCACAAATCGTAAATCAAATGAAAGCTAAGGATACACATTCTAAGACGAGGGTTATTGAAAAAGTGGCCACGAGTCTTCATCCAAAATTTGGTTATGCAGCTACCACTTTTCAAGAATTCAAAATAAATAAATAATAAATAAATAAAAGGTCAAAAATGACTGTACGAATTGACTGAATTTTTTCTTACACATAGTGGTGGCAACCGAACCTTGCGGCTTGGCAAAAACGAGCCCGAGCCGACTCAGACTCGTGTACGAGCCGAGTAGGGTGGCTCGCTAGACAAGTTGCTCGGCAAGCAGCTCGTCGAGCAAGCCCACGAGCTCGGCAACCGAGCTGAGCGGCTCGGCAAAAACGAGCCCGAGCTGAGTAGGGCGGCTTGCTAACTCGTGGGCTCGTGTAATTGCGAGCCACGAACCGGTTCAGCTCGTTGCTCGAAAAAAAAAAGGGACCAGAACGGTTACTGAAAACACCCATCCATTCAATCAATTTTTTTCACCAAACTTACTATCAATCTCTCATTCTCTACTCTACTCTCTACATTTCATTATCAATATCAATTTATATTCTTCCACCTTATATTTTTAATCGATTTCTACACTACTACATAATTTGCATTAACTTCTCAATTCTACTTCAATATCAATTATCCGATTACAAGTTTTCAATCACAAATGGATCCATGCTCATTTGTTGAAAACCTGTTCAGTGTCGTAGGCGAATCACCGTCACGCCCCACGGCCAATTTGGGAATGAATTTGCAGTTCAAATGAATTATACATTCTAGAAAATATTCAAAATTTCGACGTTTATGAAGGTAGTCATCCAATTGGTTTGGATGACGTTGATATTGATGCTAGTTATCCAATTGATTTGGAATGGGATGAAGAACTTGCGTTAGATATTCCCGATACAAGAGGGAAGAGAAATGGGAAGAAGTAGGCAAAATGTTAGGATCATTTTAAATTGGTTCAAACTGGTTGTGTGATCGATGGAGTTTCAGAAATCAAAACAGCATGTAAATACTGTCAACAACGATTGGCATGACAGAAAGGCATTGGAATCACCCACCTTAAATGTCATTACAAAACACGTGCTGACAAACATGAGCTTCTTCCGGTTGGTCAAACGCAGCTACAGTTTGGTAGTATAGGTGCCGGTGCTACTACTACGCCACTTTCTACGTGGATGTATTCGGATGAGAAAGCTCGAACGGGAATGGTGAAGTTCGTTGTCGCGACGGAGTTGCTACTAGCAATAGCGGACAACCAACATTTCGTTTTCTACTTCAAACAATATTTTCAATTGAGGTACATTGGGGTTAGTCGAAGTAGTCTTGTTTTGATACAATTGAATATTTTCTTAATTTAAAGAAACTATTGATTGTGGATTTATAAAAATATGGGGGTGTGATATCTTTAACTTCGGATTTGTGGGAAGGGATTACTAAAAGAGGTTGCATAGCTGCAACTGCACAATATATAGACCCATTTTGAGTCTTGCATAAAAAAATTATTGAGTTCCCCGTACAATGCTAAAAATTTATTTAATGCTATTATGAACATTATTAGATAATATAAATGCGAGAGTAAAATTAGTTCTTTTACGTTCGACAACGTTGGTGTGAATAAATCTGTTATCGATAGATTACATCGGGTGCTTCAACCCGATTTCGGTAGTTTTTTATTTCATATTCGATGTGTTTGCCATATTTTTAATTTAATAGTACAAAACGGTTTAAAATATGTTAATGATGAAATTCAACGAATTAGGAATGCACTATTATATATCACGATTGCACCTAGTAGAAAACAAGTATTTGAGGAATTTTGTGTCCAAGCTGGGGTGACGCATACACAAACCTTTATTAGTGACATAGGGTATAGATGAAACTCCACATATTTATTATTGAAATCATGTGAAGGTTTTAAACATTTAATTACTGAATTTTATAACAATATGTTTATGAGAGACGATGACGATACTATTTTAAATGAGAACGATTGGCATTTACTTTTTAAAATTAAAAAAATTTTCACAAGTTTTTATGATTCTACAAATATTTTGTCAAGTATTTATTATCATACTAGTTGTATGATTGTTGAATGTCTGTATATAATTATTAGAGTTTTTCATAGATTTAAAGATGACCACGATTTTAGTTCAGTTATATTT
>CAIGRB010105041.1:21191-35129 GCA_903798255.1 Fraxinus quadrangulata | reverse complement strand
ATGCCCATTTTTGACAATAAAAATATTTGTCAGCCGCCGGTGTCCCTTGGCAAGACTCTTCCAGTTGAGCAAAGTGAAAATGTATGGAAATCTTACACTCTCTAGCATGTTTGATTGAAATTTATATGCTTAGATACACAGAAATTTCAATCAAACATGCTAGAGAGTGTAAGATTTCCATACATTTTCACTTTGCTCAACTGGAAGAGTCTTGCCAAGGGACACCGGCGGCTGACAAATATTTTTATTGTCAAAAATGGGCATTGAATTCGAGTGACTTTTTTCTACAAACGGAGGGCAATCTAGTCTTTCTACTGGCATTGTCAACGGCAGTCCTGAAAAATAAACATGTAATTAAGTGCACAAGATTCTACATAAGCAGGTTCTCTCCTAAAATTAGTGATCCATAGGGACATCGATCGGACCTGATATATAGTCGACAGGTGATTGAGAATACATACTAACTATTTCACCAAACCGACTATGCTGATTTTGCTCGTCTAAATCCATCCAAAAGCTGCTGTCACACGAATTCTTGTTCGGAATATGCAGACTAGTACATATTACAAGAGTTTTAATCAACCAAACGTTGACTTAAATGAATACCAAGAATTTAATAGTAAGTGACTTACAGTTTGTTGTCTATCTGTGCAGGAATAATATTAGAAAGGGCCTCGTTGTAGCCTGCAATTTGAAAATATATATGAAATGTGAATTTCATTACAGAAATTAATGTTAAGTACTAGGATTTAGTTCGAGAAATACCTACATTACAAATTAATGTTAGCAACTTACCAGAGCTGTACGGATGTGAAGACACCTGAGGGAAAATGGCATTCTTCATATTTGAAAAGTTGACAATCTTTTGTATACCTAAAAAGATGAAAAAACTTCTCAATGTATTTTTAACACAAGGAGACAGCGCAGAAATCCCTGTAAAGAGTAAAGGTTATTAGCATTATAAAGTTGGGTTCTCGAAATTCTTTCTTCCCAATGGACACTGGTATACTAATAGAATCATCGATCAGTCTAATCTGATTATGTACTGTGCATGTAAAAGTATGAAAATCTTTTGGAAAAAGAGTAAAATGCATCTTTTTGCAATAACAACTTCAATGCTTATAGTACGCCTAATCTTTTCATCAATGGCTGTGAAAATTGAAGAAAAAACATGTTTTTGAATAGTATTCAAGTTAGTTTCTGTTCCCCCCACCTATATATGATGTGATTGTGAGCAGCGCATAAAGTTTGTCCTCGATGTGCACAAACTAAACCTCATTCTCAATTATAGGAACTCCTAAGGTTTCTTCAAAATGTCTGACGATTGTTCTTTTCCTTTATAGGAGTTGTACAAGTATAGTCATGTAGGTTTAAATGTTAAATTAATGCATGGCAGCAAACTAGACAAAAGAGTTCAATTTCGAACACAACAAGGGCGGCTCTAATTAATTTGGAAAATGTTTGTTTAATTTGAATTTCAACCAAGTTGACTCTTGTAGGGATTGAGAATAAAGAACAGATTTTTGAATAGACAATAAAAGACTTTTGAGAAAAGATGACATTTTTGTATCAGTTAGGCCGAGAAATATTTTAGTAGTACGATTCATTTTTAGAATGCAAAACCAGATTACCATAATTCAGATTATATAATGTTGGAGTATTTAAACTTTGGAATCTAAAAAAATCAATAAGTCCACACAATCAATGGAATGTTTGCTAAAATGGAGTGGATACGTTATTTAACAAGTTAAATCATGTGGGTTGCCCTAAGTATTGTGTCCGATACTATATATCAAACATCGTCATATTTTAAGAGAGAATCTTATATCACTTAAATATGAAACCATGAAACCAAATAATAAATATATAAGGGATTAATCTACTCCTCATAGTAAACATATATTTTGAGATGCAACAAGTGTAGCATATTTATTTTATACCCGATAAGTACCAATGCACATACTCAGATGAGCAATTCAATCAATCCAAATCTCAATAAACAGATGGATTTCAAAATTGAGCATGCTCAAACAAGCCACCGTCTTGGAATGTCATGTAAAAATATCCCATCCCTTAAGTGAAAAAGATTAATTAATCAATATATAAAGATTGCCATGACACCTCTTAATAAGATTCAGTTTTTAATGGAACTTGAAAACTCAATAGAGTAAACTTAACTGAAAAATCAATGGTTGGACATTACTAATAACATATTTGGTATAATGGAGTGGAGACACTGATATTCAGACAATTTTAAATTTGATATGCATGCATGATGTTTGACCCAGTTTACATTTTAATACAATATATCTTGTTTACATTTTAATAAACTGATTCTTTTGTCTTCCTCACCTGGTTTTTGTTGCTTGTTTTAGTATATTGCTCAATGTTTGTTGACCTCTTCACCGTATCAAATTAAATTGGCTTAGTTTATCCCACCAGAAACTTATAGGGCATTCCAGATAAGTAGTATTTATTAGCATTGTTTATAAATCGAGTCCAGCATTAAACCAGAAAAGATTAAGAGCCAAAATTTTCGTTTTGAGTTCCTTTTACCTTTTATTTTTAATAGAAAATGCAACTTAAAACCAGTTCAACATGACATATTTATCTGTTACTTAATTGAATTGTCCGAGCTCGAGTTTTATCCTGATTTTTATTGATACAGTTTTCAATCTATAACCAGACTATTTTCTATTTTTCAATCGGAATATTGCCTGTTTTGGTCAATCTTTTAAAACACTGATAGTTAGCTACAATAAGAATAACGTTAAGTCTACATCATTGGGTTTACATTTTTGTGTACACTCCATTGAAGTTTCAATTATGTATCGTGACGTGGCACAATTTTTTAAAAAAATGTACACGTAGCATGATTGATATGATAATTATTATGTGCCATGGATAGGGATTTTCTGTCGTATATTTTATGTCCTGTTTTCTATTGTTGACTATAAAATCTTTGTTAAAATATTGAGCAGTAGACATACAAATCAGATACAGGCCAGTTCATGCACATCCTATATGTATGACTCGTAAGGAGAGTCAACCAATTAAATTATTATTTAATTAACAAACAAATATGTTTGTTGGTATTTCTACCGACCGATGATCCATGCAGGCCATAGCTCATAATTAAATTAGCTAACCAAATATTAATTATCATAAAAATGTATTTATTCACTAATCGCCAACTGTCACTAATTGAGTAAACACAACTTATGGGCACGGTCTCGTTCGAGTGTTTCTATTCTAGTTCAGGATTAACCAGTAATTTTTTTTCCCCTATAAAACCACTCTAGGTGGCCTACTTTACGTATTTAGTTTTCTTGGTTTTGTGACACATTTGAATAATCTCGAATGTAAATATTTTTTATCTGAAGATTGAATATATTAATTTGTAACGGAGTATTCATTGTGGTTTTTCTTTTCTTAAGTGAATTGAAATTGCAATTCTTAAATTGTTCGTTTTGGCTTTCGTGGACCTGTCAATGTTTATGTTCAAAATCAAATCAAACCGTTTAAAAATTGCTCGGTTTAGGTTTCTATAGTTAAAAATCGCTTGAAATCAAACCTAACCGTTTACCCAATTTTTTTTTTTTAAAAAAAATTACTTATTCTACCTTAGATATATGATTTATCACTTCGATTTAAAATCCAACAATTTTACTTGCTAGCAGACTTCTATTGGTTCTTTAAAAAAATAATGATTTATGATAATATTATCTGTTCCGGAAAGAATGAATTTTGGGAGCTTAAATTTTATGCTTTTACTTTGTATTATTTTATTGGTTGAGCTTGTATTGAGACAAATATTAATATTGTAATATTTTTGTTTAGAATGTTTCAATTAAGTGTTAAGATTTTAACCAATTTATTTATTTTTCACTTGTTTGAAATATGTTAATTTTATGTCGCCAACCAAGCCAAACCACAAAAAAATAAAAATAAAATAAAATGTTTGATTCGGTTTGATTTGGTTTAAAAAATAAAATGGTTTAATTTGGCTTAATTTTGAAAAACAAAATTAAACTGTTTAAAGTTTGAAAATAGTTCAAAAACTGTCCAAACAAAGTGTGTATGTCCCAAGTGGAGGGACTATGACTGTGACCTCTAGTCAATGAAAAGTAACATGATAATTTAACTAGCTACAAATGTCAGAAGTAAAAGAAATAAAAAATTATATCTCACATGACCTCGTCATACTCATTTATCACATGTTGCGTGTAATATTTGATAGGCTCGTTGTTAATTCATTATGTCAATGTCTACTTGTAACTAGCTCTGACATCTATAAAGCTTCATATGTGTCTCCATGGACATAACTAAATGCATCTCCCCCATAATCTCAAGCCAAAGGAATATAAGTGGGATTGTTGCTCAAAGTGGGTAGGAGTCGATCTCTAGGTTTATTATGCAATTTTCGAAACCCATTTTGTAATACTCCAAAACTTTCTTTGTGGATTAAGTGTAGAGTTCGTAAATTTTAGGTCCAAATTGAACTATTATAATTCTTTAGGGACCAAAGTGAACATTTTTGGAATGATATGCTTTAACTATGGATATGATCGATTCGTTGATTATAAGTGACAATGTGAGTCATTTGGAGATATAGAGATACTTCGGACTTGGTTGCAAGATTTGAAATGTTTAGGGACTAAAGTATATTTGAGAAATAATATAAATTTGGATTTTCGACGACCATTTGGGACATTTTTTCCGGATTTAGACTATGTTTGGGACAGTCCGAGTTAGGTAATGTTTATGGACTTTAAGAAATGGATTATGATTCGAAAAACTCAAGGATGTCAACGGTAGGAATTTTATAATTTTTTGATTGTCTAGTGAGTGTGAAATAATTATTTTTCAGCTTAGTTCAAGCCCCTTTTTTAGTTAATAGATTTTGGAATAATGTTTTTTTTTTTTGGAAATGTGAATTAAAAAGTAAAAAGAAAAAATTGGGTTTACGTGTAAAATTATTTTATTGAATAATGTGTGGTTGAAAATAAATTAGAAAAAAACTGAGTATATATATATGTGTGTGTGGGCGTGTGGTTTTGTTAGCTTGCACAAAACAATGTATATATGTTGCTCAAGATAATTTACTGAAGGAAAAAAAAATGTAGAACGATACAATATAGGATATAAAATATAAAGTATTAGGAATAATAAAAATAAAAAATTACGATATTAGAGAGTCGTAAAAAAAAAAGGAAGAGATCTTAAAAAAAAAAGGATTTTGGTTGTGGGAACTGAAATCAGATCATTTTAAATTCAGGGTTAGTTTTGCTTTTATACATTAGAAATTATTACTGGAATCAGATGTTTCCATCCGGAATTGCAATTACAGAAACCCGGTTTAAGTTTGCAATTGTTGTTTTCTTCTTCCTAATTTGGATTCGAAGATATAAATCTGTGCGAATAAGTAGGAAATTGTCTACTTTACTTTGTTATTTTGTTGGTTTGGTTCATAATCTAGTTTCAAGATAGATTTTGCATTCTACATGAGATGATGTTTTAAGTTTGTTACGATATATATCTTGGATTATCTTGAAGTGCCTTGAGGCTTCATCATCGTGTCGCCATAAATTTGGTGTTGTGTACATAGGCAGAGTTAAATGATGCACTCGACAAAAAGAAAGTCTGGAAAATATGGAAGATGATGCCGATCGATGAATGTGCGATTTTTTTCTGGTGTCTTACCCTACAATAATACTTAACTTAGAGCAGAGAAATTCAGAAGTGACGTCCAAGCCCGTGGCTCGTAAGACCTCCACGCAAGCCCTCGGTCACCGAGCCGACCTCGTCCGTTCGGAAGGACACAAGTATAAAAAAGATTAAACTTGTGTTTGGTACAGATAAAAATCTAAATTTTAATCTTAAGTCAAAATCAACGATTAATCTTAACTATATATATTGTGGGACTCACACCATTTCAATTACATAATTCATCATTTTTTATCAAAATTTACTAAAAATCCAATTTTAATCCTCACCAAGCGGGGGCTAAATAAAAATGGTGAAGCTGATCTATGAGACTATTTACGTTTATAGAATTGTTTACATAAGAAAGACATTGGCTCCACTTAAATGATTGGACTATTCCTTAATATGCAAAGCATACATGCCTTCACTGTTTGGCATAATTGTTTGTGATGTTACAACTGAAAGTTGATGTGGGCTTCTTTTGATATGGTTTGTAATTTACACGATGGTAGGCTAACGCAGCGCCGGGGATGGCTGTACATGATGAATGTAAGTTGAAATTTTTAGAACTGAAAGCAAAAAGAACATATCGATTTATAGTTCTCAAAATTGACGAGAAGCAAAAGCAGAAAAAGTTGGTGAACTAAGTGAAAGCGATGAGGATTTCACTGCAAGTCTTCCTGCTAATGAATGTCGCAATGCTGTATATGATTTTGATTTTGTGACAGAAAAGTGCCAGAAGAGTTGAATCTTCTTTTTTGCTTATTAACATAACTCCATTTGTTTCCTCGGGACATCTTTGGAAATATGGATTGGATGGTATTGAATACGAAAAAAGAAGCTAAATATTGTCCATTACACTGTCGAGTATTGTGTACCAAACGTTTTTTAAAAGTTTTATCATACAAACGATCCCTTTTTCCTTAGTTCAGTGTGGCTCGTAGACTTACTGTAATTTATGCATACAAACGAGTCAGTCGTGCAAGATTTTATTGGCTCTCACAATATACTATACATTTTTCAATGGCAATATTGGATTTTTTTTTTGTTATGTGCTTTTTGTAGGAAATATTTTACATTATATATAATGGCAAAATCTTATATTACAGGTGGTTAGAATGTACTATGACCCTCACTGGAGAAACAAACCTACAATGAGACAGCTAATAAGTACATGATCAACAAATAAATTAAATGGTCTCAACTTGCCAAGATAAATAAATGATCTTAAAAATTTAATCTTTCGTCATTTGTTTTACTATTTTAATAATATATTACATTTTCGACCAACTTTGGGTGTTTGATCGTTGAAAGTTTACATATAGAAAAAAATATCCGTAGTCAATGAAACTTTGGTGTGGTGTACATAAAATTATTTATAATATAGAAAAATTGATTAGAAAAATAGCCGATGAGCAAACACGGACCATCGTGTATGCTATATGGTTTATTTATGATGATAAGTAACTTTTGTTAAGATGGCAAGTAACCGTTGAGATTAATAAATGAGTTATAAACATTTAATGATATTTGTGAAATTATTTTAATATCTTTTGGATGCATGATTAGATGTTTTATAAATACAAAAGTTCTCTTAATTTTTTATATGTAACTTTAAGTATTGTACATAAGAGTTATGTACATGGGGATAATATTTAAAATGAAATAATCTAAGTTCGTCCGTAATTTAAAACTAAAGTAGGGATCTTTAATTATAATCACTAGTGCGGTTCATTACATTCTAAATGAAATAATCTTATTCGGATTGTTAATACTATGACTATTGGAATGAAAACACATTATATATAATTTGATTATATAGTACATGAACGCGATTGATTATGAATATCTAAAAAAATTTATTTTCACACAGAGTATTCAATTTTGATCAATGATGGTCATATATGGATCAATTTTAGCTCTGAGTAATTAATGGACTCGCATTTATTAAGTCGTGTTTTTTGATGTGTCGGATAATGACACAAATAAGTATTGTCAAATTCTTGATGCATTGAAAATAAAGCGAGATAAATAGCCGAGAACATTAATATACAAGAAGAGATCCATTCCTTTGTCAAAAAGTAGATATAGACATACAGTCCTCATAAATGTTGATTTGGGACTTGAATAGTAAGAATGCTCAATTTTATGATTAGATCATTAAATATATTATTAATTAGAGGGTCGAAGGGACTTATGAAGATATGATTAAAGAGGTTTACGAATAAATACCTAACTTTAATTATGATATCTTATGTGGGGATTGATCTATATCAAATGACTAAATTAATGGATAATTCAAATCTCTTGAATACAATTTGTTTTATAATTTTAAGAGTGCAATTCCAAATTTTTGGTGGAATAATTTGGAATTAATAATTTTGACGTATTAATTAAAGTGTTAACTAATTGTCATCATTATTGGAGCTTAAAAATATAATGTCTACAGTTCATCTCGTAGACTCCATTAAAATTATATAAACATTATGTTAGTTGGGTTGGATCAATTAATTTATAGTTATGAATTTTGAATTGATTTTCACACGTTAATTAATTGAATTAATATTATTATTTAAAGTAATTTGAAATTATGCAACGTGATAATGATCACACTATGCCAATTTAAATTCAATCACATGTCGATAAGGATAAATAATTAAAAGTTAATCATTTTAAATTGTTCAAAAATTTTTTTTTTTTTTTTGATATCCAAGTATCCCAACTTAAGCTCAACTATGTCCTGGACCACCCATCACCGGCCCCTCAGCAATGGGCGGAGGTAAACCGCGGTATATGCCCAAGTTGACCAGGGTCCGTGCACTCTTTATACTCTTGGCCCCAAGGGAGCCTTCCTCCATGAATATTACATCACCAAGCTACTCCACCCACAAATGAATATTACATCACTCAGCTGCTCCATTCAGGATTCGAACTCCCCACCCTGGGGTTGTAAGCCCAGCAATGCCCATCCTTTGCCAACTTGGATGCGCCCCCGAGGGCTTCAAAATTTAATTATATGATAAGAGGATATGGGAGATAAAAGTTTTCTCCTAGTAAAGTGGTGCCACCTCATCCTAATATTGGGGATGGTTTTTATTTTTTTTAGTTAAATTTTTAATTAAAGAATTAAAATAAAGTTATGTTTATCAGATACTCAATAAATATGATAGAGATTTACGTGAAATATTTTTATAAGGGTTCTTTCTTTTCTTCTCACAACACAAAGGAAACAATAAAGTGGAGTTTTTGGGAGTTTGACGGTTATAAAGGAGAAGTTCAAGATTTACATCCTAGACGGTGGCGGACGGTATAATTCTCCTATCTTCCTTAATGATATGTTAATTAAGTTAATATGTGTATTACTTGATTAAAAAGAAAAAAGAAAAGTATAATGGGATCGTTCTTGCTTCAACTTATTCTTTTGAAAAATGGTTTCCAAAACCAATAGTGCCATCATCAAATTCAGAACTACGAGCTAGCATATCAACTCGAATCGAAGCAATTGCCATATGGCTAACATAAAACTTAAGATTAATGGAAGAGCATCATACTCGGCTGCATCAATTTTCAATAGGTAAAGTAGATTAAAAATTGCAAATCATCATCACTGTCTATATATTTGGAAAAGAACAGTGAAAAGGAAATCTTGGGTTTGGGTACCCAAAGCAAAATTAACGTTGAAATAATATCACATCACTGTCTATATATTTGGTAATGTCGGTCAGCGCGTAGACTAATCGACCATCATTACGTAATCACCCAATAACAAATCCACCATCTCAACTTTTATATTTCTGTATATATTAATCAATTATGAATAATTTCAGCTCTATGATTTCCCATTTCAATGCATGAATCCTGTTTCCCAGTAATTGAATATGGGTGCGAAACTATTCCAGCTCTATTGGAGTGTTCGTTTTTGTTTCGGTTTTAATTTGTGATTGGAACTTAATTCGGATGCAGATTTTATTGAGGAAAAGCGATTTTCGATTATCTTGCGGTTCTGTTTAATGATGCAATTGATCAGGATAAGATCTTAATGAAGAGGTGAGTGTTTTTTTTTTTCCTGATTCAGTTTCTGATCAATTTTTATTGAGTTTTTGGGTTTTTTGATATTTGTGTGTGTATTTTGGAATAATTGCTAGCTTTTGATGCTGTATATTTGTGTTGCTAAAAGATGATATGATGACAATGATGATGATGACGACAACGACTGGCATTTATTACCTTCAATGGGGGTTTCTATATTGGATAATTCACTGTAAAAATGTGTGTTTGATTTGATAGTTATGGTTATGAATCGAGAAGAATGGACACAACGACACGTGATTTTCAAAAATGTATGTAACATATGGAGCATTTATTGCATTTATTGTTATTCTAATTAATATATATTCAACATCTGGTGTTATGTGAACAAATAGGACTTAGTGTCCAGTCTTGATCTTGGAGTTGTGATTTCATTCAAGCTCTCGACCATATTCTGGGTGCCTTTAGTCTTTTTCTGTAAGATCTATTTGTTTTCTTGAAGATGCACATTTGATTTAATGCATCAGACAATGTAGTTGTCCCTCACCTATCCCTTTTGCACTCCTTCCAACTTATTCTCATAAATAGGTTTATTTGAAGTAGTGTCGTATAATTTGAGAGCAGTTAATTCATTTGTGCAGTTCCCAAGTTTCAGGAGAGTAAATTTCTGAATTCCTGTGAAAGAGATGGGAACAAAACCACAAGTAGAAAGTGTAATCGCTCATCTGATGAGTCTTGATGAGCAGCAACCTCTGCATCCTATCCATAAAAAGCAATGTGTGCTCTCTGAGAACTACCTTCGCAAGACGGCTTCCATAGGTTTACGAGAGGGAAGCTCATTCTCTATTGGCAACTCTCATAGAGTAAGTAGTGGACGGCTGAAGGGAATCAAGGATACCTCTGAACTTCAAATATCAAAAGATCAACATGGTACTCAGTCAGTTAATGATAAAAGTGCAAACTTAAGTACAAAAATGTTACAAACGGAAGTCTTCAAGTTATTGGCTGGACCAAGAAGCAAAAATGGAGAAATATTCAGCAAGAAAAGCAAGTGGCATGCTCCAGAAAATGATTTTTTGAAATCTCAATTGGAGATCCTTAACAGGTCTTATCATTCTTCAACAAGGATTCCAGAATTGAAATCGAATTCCACCATAAATAAAACTAATTTTAGACATAGAAGGTCTTATCTACATCCTAGACCAGGATACAGAGATCGTGGGGAGTCCTTAAAAGCAGAAAACGAAAAACTCCATAATGGGGTAATATATGAAGAGCCTATGAATACAAGTTTACAGCCTTCTGAATTTGAAGTTATGAGTGAGACCATTTCAAATGCCCTGCATTTAAGGCAAGATGATGCTGAAATGATTGCCCAGAAAGATAGCTTAGGATCTAGAGGCTCGAGGGGTTATGAGAAAATCCAGCCCTCTCTTGGTGCGGATTTATGCTATGATTGCATTATATCACTAAGTGCTATGACTTCTGAATTATCTAGCTGCAATTTCTCTTGCTTAGGTTTAAACAATAATAACCCTGAAGCATACAGCAAAGGTATTCAGGATGCAATAGAAAACAGTTCCGAGAATGAAAATAGGTGTGAAGATATTGAGCATGTGACCAGAGTTTCAAAGCTATCTAACGGTCATGTTGCCTTTCGGAGTACAGTTGAGACTAAATTAGCGAACACTGGGATTTCTTCTAGAATCATTAAGGACAGGAATTCTGAACAAAATCCCAGCATCTTTTCAGTAATTGATGCACATTATTATGATGTTTGCGAAGCTTTCACTCAACAGGTGTGTTCTCTCTTTCTAAGATTATTGTTTAACTGGATTTTTTGTCGCAGTATCTTGAAAAATCTTGAATGGAAAAAGCTTATCTTCTGCATCTTATCCATTTTTCCTCTGCCATTCTTCTCCAAATTCATTTGTGGAGTATATTACATGCCGAAGTATATTTTTTTTCTGGGCATTATTATGTGTACTGTTATAAAGAATTATGGATAAAGCGCTCTTGATTTTATATCAAGGCACTATAGGTGGTGATATTCAATTTGTTGATGTCCATAATTAAAGCCCAACGGCATGACAAACGTTGTTGGCATCATGTTCTTTTGGAATGAAAACTTTCTATTTCAGGTTGCTCTTTATATCATAGATTTGCCAATGATACCTTTGTTCATAATCTTTGTACAGGCTTTACCCCGTTTCTCTGTTTGCCTCTCATACAGCATTCTTTATTTAAGTGATAAATTTTATGACTTGTACGGATATTAGCATCATAAACATAATATATTTTCTTCTTTAATGCTTTATTTTAACTTTTCATTTTATATGTTCCATGTCTGTCCATTGCTCATGCTTGAATTCTGGTGCAGGAATTGTCAAATGAATTTTCTGAGGAAGAGTTCCATAAGACATTGAAAGGCATAAATCAGTATAGCCCTGATTCAGTTCTTAGTCCACATGATATAGAGAATTCTTCTACATCGGAATGCTTTGAGAGTGTAGCTACTGATTTCGACGGTAAGTGAATTGAACCTTCTGTTAACGTTACAAAACTTCAAGTTGAATTAAGATCTGAGCTTTTCACGACTTCTAGGTCTTTTCGAGTCAGAAGAAACTCGCTCTGGAGGTTCTGGGATGGTTGTATCAAATGAGCATATGAAGAAAGAGTCTGATGATCTCTCTCATGATGGCAGAATTCTCCAGTGGTCATTTGGATATGAAGAAAGTCGGGACTTCTCTTACCTGCTCGATGTTTTAGACAAGGCAGACTTTGATCATGTGGATTTAATCCACTTTTCTAAGACATTTAATTCACAGGAATACCCAGTAAGCCCCTTGGTGTTCGAGGCATTAGAGAAAAAGTATAGTAAGCAGACATTATGGAGAAAGTCCGAGAGGAAGCTTCTGTTTGATCGTATAAATTCCGGGTTGAAAGAGATTATTACTATTCCACTCAATGATTTCGACAAGTACACAATGCCTATAAGAAGAAGGTTTGGTATGACAATAAACCGGGATGAGGTCGAAGAAGAATTGTGGCAATATCTAATCAGCCAGGAAAAGGTAAAGAACGACGACTTGTCAGAAAAGGTTCTAGGGAAAGAAATGAAATGGTTTGAGTTGGAGGAAAATGTTAATATCATTGTTAGAGAATTAGAGAGTTTTTTGTCTGATGAACTTGCAATAGAGTTAGTGTGCATAGATGATGAATGAGCTTTTCCATTTTTCTGAATTATTTGGTGTCATACATGTAATATGTCTGAACAACAACAATTTTGGCAAAGCAATTATACTTTGCTTAACTTCAATTTTTTTACTCCTAAACATGAAAGTGAATATGAATTTTGAATTGGCCGCAGGCTTCCTTTCTCGCTATTCTGTTCGGTTCATATTTAAATTTTTGTTTCTTTTATGGGCTGCTTCGTCTTAATTTTGTTTATACTTTTGAGTCTCTCGAAATCGGTGGCGGAGTCAATACTTTATTGTGGGATCAAAATTTAAGTTTTTTCGAAAATCATTTTTTCTTGAACACTTGTTGCACCAATTTTTTGCTCCACTTGAAGAGGGAGATTTGCGTTTAAAATAAATTTTTATAATTGTTTGACATGAAATTCAACAAATAAACTAATGCTAATATATTCCAAATAAAAAGGTCGAACCAGGATCAAACCGCTGATTTTTAAAAAATTAAAAAATATACATTTACAAAAATTAAAAAAATATACATTTACATAGGTTGAACCGGTTAAACCGGGAACGGGTCACGGGGTTTTCAAAAACCGATTAGTTTAACGGGTTTTTAATTAGAGATTTTATAAGTTTAATTGGACTGATTTTGGTCTCGATTCCTGATTTTCTCGGTTGAACCAGTTGAGCCAGATTTTTAAAACACTGGTGATTATATTCACATTACATCTTTTTTATAAATACATTACATTTTATATACATAAAATGTTTCTAAAACGTATCCATATTTAATTTTTTTGGACTTTTTTCTCATCATATTCTTATCTCTTTCTAATCATTAACTACCAAATATTGTCCTTAATCAATGTTTTATCTAAAAATAGTTAGTGTTCTTAATACGAGGGAAAAATATCTAAATTTGGTATTTTTATTTTTTTTTTTGGATTATTTAAAAATAAAAAGGATAAATTTTTTTTTTTTGTCAATTTTTTTTTTTTTTCAATTT